>SNVD02006689.1:0-257442 GCA_013180625.2 Boswellia sacra | reverse complement strand
ATCTTAATTTTTTATTCAGTCTTTTATCAAACACAATATTATTAAATATTTATTTAATACAGTGATAAACTAAATATAATATAGAATTTAATCAGTCTTATATAATATAATTTAATACAACACTATTTAATACAATCATAATTATATAATCTTATATGGTATATCAAATCGTACCCTAAGAGAGTATGTTTTATACCAATATTATTATTCGATCATATTTTATTAAATTTATAAAATCCAGTTCTGTTTGTTCAAACTCTTATTATTATTTTTTTTGGATTGCCGCAACACCATCTATCCACGAATTGTTATTCGTTTTTAATTTTATCGAGGGAGAGCACGTGAAGACTTATAGGTGGAAAGTGACCCAATTTAGTACACCATGTTAATTGCTGCTTTCCTTACTCTTTCCTTCTCCTCGATTAGAGTGAAATCCTACCATGCATTACACACTGTGATGGTGGGCCAATGATAATCGATTAAGTAAATCGAATTTTTTAAAATCTGACAAAATTATTATAATTTCATTTTCGTACGTACATGTATTGCAGGTCCACGCAAAATCGTTAAAATCATTCACGTAAGCAGCCACGAATTAAATGAATTCCACAAAAAATGGTTAGACAATATTTATTATTATTTTTTTCTTTAAAAATAGGAATTTTGCTAAAATCATTATATTATGAAAAGAAATTTCAATTATTAACTATAATATTGTTTAGTAAAGTTTTTTGTCTCTCATGTTTTTATCATCAGGCTCAAAAAATAAAATTTTTGTTGAAAATAAAGACACGTTGCTGCGTTAATAATGAAGGTATTTAGTCTTGAAGTGTGAACGCATGTAGTGTAAAATTGACCATTTTTTTTGTGACTTATCAGACCGAATTTCAATGATATATTGGGCATAACGAGGATTCTCTATGTCTAGTCTGTAATTTGGCTCTTTCGGTCGTCCATTGCTTCGTAATTTCCTCCATTAAATTTCCAGCGTAAATTCTACTCAAAAGGTTGGTGAATATGAAATAATATTTACAAAAACATTACCCTACCCACGCTGTAGAAGTTAACTAAGGCTGGTATCTGTTCATGATCATTATTGTTCAACATTTTGCCTTCAAATTTACCGAATTTTAGTTGTGCATCTTTTTGAATTTTCCTAAATTAGAAATTTTAAGTTGCTCAGGATTCCATGATTATACATTTAATTTTGGAAAATAACATATTACATATATACAGAGTCAAAAAAGTTATATAGATGTGTGTGTGTGGATCTATCTCTATATTATCTTCTATATTATATATATATATACATATATCTATACTATATATATCGTTCGTATATATATTATACATTAATTTTGGAAAAATAACATACTTACATATATACAGAGTCAAAAAAAGTTATATAGATTGTTTGTGGATCTATATATATATATATAATATATATATATATATATATACTCTTAATATATATCTATATAATTCATTACACTCCTATATAAGCAATGATTGCATCATCTTCTCTTTATATTTTGTGAATCCTAATTTGTTTTAAACACATTGCAACCTTAATTAAGCAAAACATAAAAAAATGCCATTCAAAATAAATCATTGAAAAGATTTTGATCATTAATATTATTGATTAAACTAAGAGCTGTAACAATATAACAAAATTGAAGAAAAAAAATTCAAACTCTATTAAAATCCAATAGTAATTTAATTAAAGATTAAATTCAAAAATAAAAAAGTCAAAGGTCATTAAAATAAATAATAATTTATTTAAGGTTATTATGAAAGTATCTAAATTTAATATTAAGTGCAATGAGAAATGGTATAAAAGTGGTTTAAGATTTATCATTATATTTTAATTAAATTACAAATGGCATCCAATGAAATTAAAAATAAATAAATGAACAAATAAAAAGAAGGTTGAAAGTATTTGACCGGAAATTTAGAAGTAATCAAGTGTAAATTTAAGGCCAAAGTCCATGAACAAATCACATGTCGTGATTTAGAAGAGCCAAGATTAAATGGTGGGTTTTAAAGGTAACATAAGAAGAAGAAAGACGAAGTCTGAGACGTCAGAATAATGGTTTATATACATGTATATATATGTATATGTATGTGTATATATATGTATATATGTGTGTATGTGTATTAATAATATTAGACTGACAACATCTATACAATATAAATTCTATAATATGACGTGACAGTTTAAGTTATAAAATTCTATTGGATATGTAATTTTCATTATCTATTTTTTTCCTCCCCCGGTGAATTTTGATAAATCTAGTATTACTCTATAATGCACACGCATACACACTCTCCAAGTTAAACATAGAATACTTATATTAAGGTCTTTTAAGTTAATTACACCGATCAAATATAATACAGCTTCGATTTTAAGGTATACTATATATAATTGTATTTAATAAGACCCATGAATGGGAAATATGTAATTAAGATAAAAATTAATTGACAAAAAGCCATTCTTATATAATTTGATTATTAATTAGACCATTAACTCTGGAATTATGTATGAAATCAAGTATACAAGAAAAATTTAATAATTGATTATATTGCATGACATGCATATGTGTGTGTGTATATAAGAAACAAAATTTGCATTAATGAGAAATCGTAAGAATACAAATGTGGACTAGGAGACCACAATTAGAAACTGAGAAAGAGAGACACCTCCACCCCAAACAAAGATGATTTTGACATGTATATGGTAGCATAAAAAATGAAAATATAGTTTTATGCATCCCAAAAGTTTTATCCAACTTGAAAATTATTAAAGTATAAAATTAATGCAATACTCACATTTACTAATTTAAACTTTTAAATAAAATGATTTACATAACATGATATCAGTGCTTTTTTACCTAACGGTTTAAATTTAAACCCATCCACTATAAAATAAAAAAATTATATTGACCCAAAAAAAATCCCAAAAATGTTGTAAGCCAAAAAAGTGTACACATGAGAGGACGCGTATTAGTTCTATTTTTACAAAAAATTATTCCCTGTAAGAAAAATTTTAAAATTACTATTTCAATGTGAACTAGTATCTTTTTGGAACTGATAAAAACATCATCTTAAGCTATTATATTTCTTTCAATATTAAAATGATTGCACTATAAAATTTTTATACAACCATATTCCAGCCCCTTAAGTCTTGACCATATTGTCATTAAATATTGTTCAGTTGCATACCCCAGTGATTAACCATTGAAGCCAATGTTGAGTTTGTCAAATGTAGAAAATAGCTGTTGTGTATGTTAAAGTCGGAGAACGAAGTTTCCTGCTCTTCAGATTCATGTTCTTTCTTATTGTTAGTCACTACATTAACTTTCAAAGCTAGTTTTGGAATATAACCATTCAATCAAGAAAAAGGTGCAAAATACTAAACAGAATGATTCTGGTAATTCAAACAATTTTGGGGGCATCCAAGAGGCACGTTGAAGAATTTCCTTCCTCGAAATGCGTATATAAAAAATTAAGATACATACGTGGAACAAAACAGAACAAAGCTCATCTCAGCGACTTCCCGTGCAATACGCTTTTCTCAGGCTGTTATGTAAGGATATTTTCAAGATACACCTAAATACCCCTTAGCAAGCTATTGAATTTCTTTGTGCACTTGATATGCAAGAATTGCGCTTCACAAAGGATAAATTAATAGATATAAGAAATAATGAATCTGAAACGCCATGAGGGATGCAAAGCTAAGAAATAGAATCCCTTCTCTTGAAATCTTAGATATTTTGACAAAAGTTACCGTTAAAGATGACTCATATAGTTCTTATCCAAGAATCTTATGAGTGACAATCAAAACTCTCTATTTAAACCTCATTTCCGACATTCACTAGCATTGTCAAACTTACTGGTAATAGATTGCCCATCAGCTAATGGAAATACCAGAAAATGCAGGATCTCATCAAACCCAAATTTGGTAACCTTACTTGTACAACATCTTTAAAGTCTTATAAAGAATCAGAAAAATAGAACTGGTTTATGGCATTAAGCCTTTATTTTCTAATGGCTCGAGACAGTACTCTCATCTTTCCTTCATATGATACATTTATCCTTAAAATGTTTACGAGAAACAACAGAGCAGGCAAGAATCCTAACTCAAGTATGATAACTTTATTTCTAAAAAATTACTCATCCTTAAAAAAAAAAATGATGCTAATTTATTTATGCACAGCAGACTGATTCAAAAATTCATGTCCTGGTTAAAACAAAGTTGCAATTGGGAGTGGAAAAAAGAAGCAGAACACTTGTAGCATACAATAACACAAACAAAATAAGTTATGAACTCAATTTCTCATCTTATGCTGCCAAAAGATATCATGTAAACATTATTTGATAAAGGTGAGTAGGGGCATGAGTTCTGTTTTTCGCCTCATAAAAAAGGTCACCTTTCATAGATGAATACACTCGTGCATGTATAAATCAAGACTGCAATATCCTATAAGAAATGTACAACAAGCAAAGCTTCAGAGTTTAGCATAAAAGACGTTCTAACGCGGCCAAAAATAATTAGGAATAGAAAACATAACAAGCACCAAAAGACAGACTCAAATCAAATTGGAAAGTGTAGTTCTGAGGTTCTCATGTGGCTTGTGAAGACACATGCAATTGAGAAGAGATATAAGAACCAAAGAGATCTTCAGAAAAAGTAACAGAAGACACATCCAAACATTCAAATTGAAGACAATCAGATTCTTCCTACATGCTGTATACTCTTCACATCCGTATTAAGTAGTGGTGAGAACTGGAAATTGAAAAGAAATTAGAAGAAAAAAAAAAAAGATTTGTTAGTTGAGAAAGATTTATAGAACCTCCTATTACATGATTTGAGAATTGAGAACTGCTAAAACTCATTACATGCCTCATAACTTTATATTCCCCTCTTCGATTAGAATGGGCATTAAAAGTTTCAAGTTATTAACCGAATAACCGACATCCCTAACTTTTAAGATACAAAGACAAGGATGGCAACTCGATAAATTAAAACACCATAACCAAGAAAATATAAATACCAGCATTTTAACATGGAAACGTAATGTTAATATAACATTGAACAAATTGACAGCTTTATTCTTTAAAAACATGGATTTGACAGGACAATGAAATTATACAGGTGACAAAAGTTTGGACATCAATAATCATTCAGGCAATGCTAAAATCTGTCATGAGCATAGGAACCTTAATTGTTTCAGGTTCATCTACCGATCTTCCAAGATAAGCATAAAACACATTTTTATTTCGAGAAGTTAAGCATAGATAAGTGATCTTACACTGAATGAATGCACTAAAAACAAGGTACGTGAGAGATGGAAGATATTTGATGTGCGTTCTAACTTGATCAACTGTCTGAGTCTTCTGACTGTTCCCCAATTTCTCTGATATTCTGCATTTTTTTTTTATATGTGTTCTGTGCACTCCAAATCTTTTAACATAGTGTTTGATTGTTCTCCATATGCAGCATGTCGTCATTTTTTCCTTTCATTATGCAAACCAAGTAATGAGTTCTCCTCTTATCCTTCTCACCCTCTGAAAAATTTAACTTTAAGGCTCCTGTAACCCTATATATGACTATCCATGCATCACATAATGAAAAGTGATACTCCAATTAAAGTGTATTGGACTAGAAATTCACTGTTTACCAAAACGAAACCTAATACCTTGCGCAACCGAAGACGTATGGGTTAAAATGACTCTTAAGTGTGAGATGCTTATATACTTGAGTAATATTTTTGCCCCTAAAGAAAAGCAAGCAAAACCTAACATGAAACCATTGACAAAGAATTGTTTATTCAAAAAATTTCTTTAATAAACTCTGATTTATTTGGAAGTTCAATGTTTTCTTCCCCTCTGCTATACATTTCAGACTAAATGATATAATGAACAATAAGCACTGGTAAATTTAGTTGTGAAATCAAATGGACAAAAAAAAAAGCACAAAGAGTTCTACATGGTTACAGTATAATCCAATGAGAGATTAAGAGTCTCAACCATGGAATTTAAGTAATCAGTTAAGGGCATACTTTAGAATCCAGATCTCCAAGGGATTTTCTTAAGATTCATGAGTAATTGAGTGGCTCTACAAGTTAATTTGGCATTCAATTTAAAATTCAGACTGAGATGCCAAACTTAAAAAAACTAAAATAAAGATAAAAAAATAAAAAAACCTCAAAAAATATAACCCACTTAGTATATTTAAAAATGGCAGTTCCCCAGGAAATTTACTATGAGCCATAAGTTTGTGGTCGTGCTCTTGGACAAATTTGGTAATAACTCATTTATACCCATTGTTGCTGCCAACCTAATCATCACTCTACACCCTTCTCTTGTAATTGGTTATGGGGGAAGAATCTTGTCCTTCCTAAAGTGCATGTTTGGCAGCGAAAAAAACCTTTCCTAGAACAGACAAAGTCCCGGCCACTTATAGCCATGTTCTTTAGAGACTGTTGGATTCAATTTAGTCGAATGTTAAAACCTTCACACTAGGCATATTCATAATAGAAATTATGAAAAATACATCTCAGCAACAACAAGAGATACATGTGGTCCCTTTTACTCACACATACAGGAGACGCAGTCAACAAAAGAAAGAGTCAAAGCCAGTTGTTTAAAGTGATTTGTTTTTTTTTACAGTTGCAGATTTTTTGCTTATTAGTTGCAGTTTAAATTGCAGATTTTTAGTTGCAGATTTTCTGCTTGTTAGTTGCAGTTTAAATTGCAGATTTTTAGTTGCAGATTTTCTGCTTGTTAGTTGTAGTTTAAATTGCAGCTTTTTTAGCCACTTTATTTTATTTGTTATCCCTGGAAATCCTCCTCACCAGTGGGAATTCTGTTATGTGACTTGTATTTAAGGCCTTCCTAGTGAAATAAAGAGGACAAGGAAAATTTTCTGCAATCTGAATTATTTGAGATCAGTGAGCTCTCTCATTAAATTGAGCTCTCAACTGCTGTCAACCAGCAAAGATAGGGAGGGGAAGAAAAAATAATAAAACCCCTTCAAGGGTAGATTTAGGAAGAGATACCATTTTACAAGGTCCCATAACTCGATCCAAAACTCGAGCTCCTATCAATTTGGTATCAGAGCCAGGAGTTATGGGGGAGAATCGAACCCTGCAAGAGCAATTTGAAGAATTCCTCTCAATTTACAGAACTGAACATGCAGCATCTGAAGCCAGACAGCAAACGATGGCCACTCAGCTTGAACATCTTACAAAGACTTTGGATCTCCAAAGAGCTGGTGGAGATTCGGGTGAAGGAGGACATAGCCGAGTTCATCCAGACAACAGAAATCATTCTAGAGGAGCTTACATGGAAGGTGGTAATGTTGTGCCCAGATATGCAAAACTTGATTTTCCTCACTTTAATGGTACTTCTGATCCATTGGTTTGGTTAAGCTGCTGTGATAACTTCTTCCACCATCAAAGAACACCAGAAGAAGACCGAGTCCTGCTAGCTTCCTTCCATCTTGAAGAAGATGCACAATTGTGGTATTTGAAGCTGCAGAGAGATCGACCTAATATATCTTGGGTAGATTTCAAAAACCATTGCCAATTAAGGTTTGGACCCCCAATAAGAAGTAACAAACTGGGTGAACTCTCCAAGTTAAAACAAACTGGGACAGTAGAGGCCTATCAACGCCAGTTTGAACGACTTTCTGCCCAAACTACATCGCTGACCTCAGAACAAGAAATGGCAATCTTCATCAGTGGTCTCCGGGAAGCCATTGCAGTAGAAGTTGAGCTGCACCAGCCTCCAGATTTGACTACAGCCATGAGCCTTGCTCGCCTTTATGAGCGACGCAACAATAAGGGGAAAGAAGAAGCTAATCCAATTCGTAGAAGCACCGGGGTTATTGCTGGAGGAGGAGCTCCCAAAACTCCTTTTATCAAAAGACTCTCAAGAGCAGAAATGGAGGAACGCAGAGCCAAGGGATTATGCTTCAACTGTGATGAACGCTTCGAATTTGGGCACAAGTGTAAGCGACTATTCTGGTTAGAGGGTATTGAAGAGGAAGAAACAACAGAAGCTGAACCGGAAATATCACTCCATGCGATTACTGGAACTCAGAACAACCAAACAATGCAAGTGGAGGGAAGAATAAATGGCCATCCATTAGTGGTCCTCATTGACTCAGGTTCTACACACAGCTTTGTGGATGAATCTCTGGTGCATCGGCTTCAAATTCCAACAGAACCTAAGACAAATCTCAGAGTGACAGTGGCAAACGGGGAAAAACTCAGCAGCCCCGGATTTTGCAAGAAGCTACCGATACAATTGGGTAACCAAAAATTTCCATTTGATCTATTTTTGCTTCCCTTATGTGGTTTTGGTGCTGTGTTAGGAGTCAATTGGCTTAAGACTTTAGGACCAATATGCTGGGACTTTGCCACCATGAGGATGGAGTTCACACGGGGAGGCACACCAGTAGAGTTGCACGGACTTAGGGACTCTAAACAGCAGCCATCATCGTCCCTCTCAGCTCTTAAGTTAGAAGTCGAACAAGAGCTCGGCCTGAAGCGTTTGCTATCTGAATTTCAAGGCATCTTCCAACTTCCAGTTGGCCTACCACCTCCTCGAGCTTGTGATCATAGGATATCTCTTGAACCAGGAACTGCCCCTATAGTCGTAAGACCCTATCGTTATCCACATATGCAGAAAGATGAAATTGAAGCACAATGTCAAGAGATGTTACAACAAGGTATCATAAGGCCTAGCAATTCTCCTTATTCTTCACCAGTATTGCTAGTTAAAAAGGCAGACAACTCGTGGCGTTTTTGTGTCGACTATCGCTCATTGAATGCAAAAACCATCAAGGACAGATTTCCTATCCCAGTCATCGACGAACTTTTGGAAGAATTAAATGGTTCGAAATACTTCTCTAAGCTGGATTTAAGATCTGGATATCACCAAGTTCGTATGAACCCAGAAGATGTGGAGAAAACTGCATTTCGAACACATCATGGGCATTTTGAATTTCTGGTGATGCCGTTTGGTCTTACTAATGCCCCGTCTACCTTTCAAGCCTTGATGAATGAAGTGTTCCAGCCATACCTGCGTAAATTTGTTCTAGTTTTTTTTGACGATATACTCGTCTATAGTTGTACATGGGCTGACCACTTACACCATCTTAGAGTGGTTTTTTCCTTACTACAGCACAATATTTTATTCCTTAAGGAGACTAAATGTTTGTTTGCTCAATCTCAGATTTCTTACCTTGGCCACATTATTTCAGCAAAAGGAGTAATGGCAGATGCTGAAAAGATTGAAGCTATGATCCAATGGCCTCAACCAACAACTATCAAAGCTCTAAGAGGTTTCTTAGGCCTTACTGGTTACTATCGAAAGTTTGTCCAGAACTACGGGTTGATTGCAGCTCCTCTCACCAAAATGTTACGCAAAAACTCATTTATTTGGACTGAAGAAGCCTTGGCTGCCTTTGACAAACTTAAACATGCCATGACCACTACTCCAGTATTGGCTTTACCTAATTTTGAAAAATATTTTATTGTAGAATGTGATGCGTCGGAGTGTGGGTTGGGTGCAGTGTTACAACAGGATGGAAGGCCCATTGCTTTTTATAGCAAACCGATGGCTCAACGTCACATCAAGCTTCCAGCTTATGAAAAAGAACTTATTGCACTTTCACAAGCTATTAGGCATTGGAGACCATATCTTTGGGGCAGAAAATTCATTATCTGCACTGATCACTACAGTCTTAAATATCTCTTGGGCCAAAGAATTACCACTTCACCTCAACAGCATTGGATAAGCAAACTCTTGGGCTACGACTTCAAGGTCGAATATACAACTGGCAAGGAAAATCGAGTGGCAGATGCTTTGTCACGTCGAGATGAAGATGTGGGATTAATTTCAGCAATATCCATGCCACAATTGGACCTCTTCCAAAAATTGAAAGACGAGATAACCACTTCTCCAACACTGCAGTCTTTGATTGATAATATCCAATCTGGAAAATTGCCTTCTCTTTGGTCATATTCGAATGGCCTTATATTTTACAAAAACAGAGCATATTTGGAGCCTAGTTCTCCTCTTATTCAGGCAGTAATTTCGGCACTGCACAACCAAGGCCATGAGGGATACCAGAAGACTTTATTTCGCATAATATCAGACTTTTATTGGTCAGGTATGAAGAAAACAATCCAGGATTTTATTAGATGTTGTGTTGTTTGCCAAAGAAACAAATCTGAACACTTGCAACCAGCCGGCCTATTACAACCTCTTCCGATTCCCATTCAGGTATGGGCAGACATTTCTATGGATTTTATTGATGCCTTACCTCCTTCATTTGGCAAATCTGTTTTGCTTGTCGTGGTAGATCGTTTTTCCAAATATGCACACTTTATTCCCATGGCTCATCCATATTCTGCTATCTCTGTAGCAAGAGTTTTCTTTGACCATGTTTTTAAGTTTCATGGATTACCAGAAACAATTGTGAGTGACAGGGATGTAACATTCACAAGCTCTTTTTGGACTGAAATTTTCAAATTAAGTGGCACAAAATTGGCTTTCAGCTCCTCCTACCATCCACAAAGTGATGGTCAGACTGAAGTCGTCAATCGAACCATAGAAGTCTACCTACGCTGCTTCACTAGTGATCAGCCACGCAAATGGATGCAATGGATTTCTTGGGCTGAGTATTGCTATAATACTGGGTACCATTCTTCTCTCAAAACTACTCCTTTCGAGGTTGTTTATGGTAGAGCACCACCCTGCCTCTTGAATTACTGTCCAGGACTAGCTCGAGTAGAAGCTGTAGAACAAGAACTAAAAACTCGGGATCAAATTTTGAATGACCTACGTGACAGACTCTTACAAGCTCAAGATATCATGAAGAACAATTTTGATAAGCATCATAGAGAAGTCCACTTCGAGGTTGGAGACTTGGTATTATTGAAATTACAGCCTTATCGTCAGATATCCTTAACTTCCAACAAAAACAAGAAACTTTCTCCCCGATATTATGGACCGTTTCCTGTGGAGTCAAAAATTGGGTCAGTAGCTTACCGTCTTACACTTCCTCCTCCTGTCAAAATACACCTAGTTTTTCATGTCTCATGCTTAAAAAAATTCCAAGGTTCCCCTGTGGGAATTACACCACGGTTACCTACAATTCACCAAGGAAAAATACTTCCAACTCCTAAGGCCATTCTAGACAAAAAGTTGGTTGCAGGCAACCATCAGATCCTGATTCACTGGGAGGGTTTATCACCTTCTGAGGCATCTTGGGAAACAATTGAGCATATTCAGACACAGTACCCCGATTTCACGTTTGAGGTCAAACGTTTTTTGGAGGGAGGGAGTAATGTTATGAAAAATACATCTCAGCAACAACAAGAGATACATGTGGTCCCTTTTACTCACACATACAGGAGACGCAGTCAACAAAAGAAAGAGTCAAAGCCAGTTATTTAAAGTGATTTGTTTTTTTTTACAGTTGCAGATTTTTTGCTTATTAGTTGCAGTTTAAATTGCAGATTTTTAGTTGCAGATTTTCTGCTTGTTAGTTGCAGTTTAAATTGCAGATTTTTAGTTGCAGATTTTCTGCTTGTTAGTTGTAGTTTAAATTGCAGCTTTTTTAGCCACTTTATTTTATTTGTTATCCCTGGAAATCCTCCTCACCAGTGGGAATTCTGTTATGTGACTTGTATTTAAGGCCTTCCTAGTGAAATAAAGAGGACAAGGAAAATTTTATGCAATCTGAATTATTTGAGATCAGTGAGCTCTCTCATTAAATTGAGCTCTCAACTGCTGTCAACCAGCAAAGATAGGGAGGGGAAGAAAAAATAATAAAACCCCTTCAAGGGTAGATTTAGGAAGAGATACCATTTTACAAGGTCCCATAACTCGATCCAAAACTCGAGCTCCTATCAAAATCCCTTGCATCATCTAATGATGAAAATATCATTCCTGCAGATTGTTCAAACTCTCTTGAGTTTTCTGCAGTCAAACCTTCCACTGATGGCATCATTAAACTCAACTCATCATTTACAAGATTGTTTGATGTAGCAAGGCATCAGCCCATCCCTCATCAAAGTTTTCCAAAGTTTCGGTACCTTAACCTCCACCAATATATAGTCATGTCCAGTGGAGCCTGCCATTTATAGATCTACAATATATGGAATGCAATCAAATCAATATTTCCTGTTATGATAACAACACATTTTGCAGTCATAGAAGCAAACATGTTGATCATGCAATCCTCATAAGTTTTTAAAAAATAAATTCAGACTATGTTGTAATTCTGCGATGACTTCCACTATGTGGAAACTAAGCATAAGGCAGGATCCAAATAGTTGAGAAATAATTAAAAGTAGAAAAGAGAAAAAGAAGGAACAAAGTTTCTTTTTCTACAATTTAATTAATAAAACCCAATTTCCTCATTTTCCAAGAAATTAAAATAGCCAAAAGCACAGAAACACCCAAAATTTTCTATTTTGCTTGTTTGCTTAATTTTTAAGGAACAAATAGGCGTAATAATCAGACCAATATAGTTGGATAATCAGATTATAAGACAAAATTGGTAAGCTCAATGTTGTCGCTAAGAAACAGAACTTGAAGTCTAATTTAGCCTAGTTTATCATAAAAATATTTCCACCAATTTCTCAACAAATAACCAGAAATCTATTTCCCCCCTAACAAATAAACTAAAAATTATGACATTAAAAAACCATAAAAACCTAAACTATGATATTTCAGAAAGATATTACTTGCAAAAGATTTTACCAATAGAACAAATATGTTATTTATTTTTAATATTACATCAAACGGATTTTCATTATTCTCTGTCATGTGGATGGATTTTTAATAAAATATACTTTGATTTATTTTGAAGTTCAATGTTTTTAAACAACAACAATCATCATCATCATCATTATAAGCATTGCTATGCTTAATCATGATTAAAAATAGACAAAAACAACTAAAGAATACTAAAAGGTTGCAGCAAAATCCAATCACAGATTGAGCATTGTCAACCGTGGAATTTAAGAATTCAGTTACAGGCATAATTTTAGAAACCATAGCTCCGAGGGATTTTCAAACCACTACAAATAACTTTGGCATTCAATTTAAAATTCAGATTGAAGACACTAGTAACGTCCAAAAGTAAACCATGAAAACCTAAAATAGACATACCTCACTTAATATATTTGTAGTTGGCAGTTCCCCATGAAATTTACAATGAATCAAGAGTTTGTGGTTGTGCTCTCAACGAATTTGGTAACAACCCATTTACCTCCATTTCTTGCTACCAACCTAATCATCGCTTTACACCCTTCTCTTGCAATTGGTCGTGGAGGAAGATCCTGTCCTTCCTAAGTGTATGTTTTCCAGCACGAAAACCTTCCTAGAATAGACAGTCCTGGTCAATAATAACCATATTCTTTAGCGGCTATGGGTGTAATATCCTAAATTTTGTAATGTGCATTGTATCATGTATTATGGTTACATGTGTATTAATATGTATTAATGTATAGGCGATGTATTTAAATTATAGTGTAATAAATGAGAGAATGATGGGCTTAATGGTAATAAAAGAGGAGATAAGGACTAAATGGTAACTTATCCTAATGTTTGTCTATAAAAGGGGGGAGTTCTAGAATTCTTTCATTTTCCTCTTTGCTTACACGTTCCCAGCTCTTCACTCAAAATTTTTCACACAACTCACTAAGGACTCAAAGGAAGAAAGGGAGAAGAAGAAAGGAGAAGGTAAAAACCAATTCTCTCATTAGAATTCCTTGTACTGTTATCTATTTAATTTAAAGAATTTCCTTGTGTTGTGATGTGAGCATGAGAATTGTTATTTTGTATGCTGCAAATTGTGTGGAATTGTGAATTTGAATGGGATTTGAAGGTATCTAATTTGGTGGGTGAGGATACAAAGCTACAAAGGAGAGTTTAGTCCAAATTCTGCAGTGTTTTTACACTGAATAGTGCATATTCCGAAAATTCTTAAAAATTAGGGAAATGTTTTCTGGTTCTGAAAATTTTACTGATGAAAATAGACATGTCCAGGAGTGTATAAAAATTGGATTGGCTCAAAAATTTGAAGTATATGAATTGTAGTGAATTTTTGAACTTCTGGTATGGAATTTCATATTTCCCGTTTTAAAACAGAGTAGGAGAAAATGATTTTAGTTGAAGGTCCAAATCTTCATAAAATTACCTGATTTTTGGTATGTAAGTTCTTTTATGTGTTAATAAGAGACTGTAAAGTTTTACTAAGATTGAAGCTCTTTATGAATTTCTATGAATTTTTAAATTTGGCTTGATAAAACTGGAATTTTTAGTTTCCAAAACAGGGCAGTTAGAAATAATTGGGTTTGAATGACTTAAACCCCTTGAAAAGCCACGATTTTTGGTACGGAGGTATATATATGTGTTATATACCAGTCTATAAATTTTTGTAATCATTTGAGTAGGATTGCAATTCCTACAAATTTTTAAGACTGTACTGCTCAGTGAAATAAATGCATTGACAGAATTGTTGAGTTAATGAATTAGGCTATTTTGAGTGGGCATATGACCTTATTTGGCTCTAAAAATTTTAAAGAGACATGTTATATGAGTGTAAAAGTTGTCTATGCAATTGTGTGGATTTTGAAATAGACAATTGTTCGTTATAAATGGTTTGATGGAGTATGTATAGAAATAGAGCCCAAAATGAGAATTATTTCACCAATGTGTATGATGACCTTAAAGAGATTTTGTTCTATATTAGGTTAAAGACAAGCATCGACAACAGAGCTGTATCAAGTAAGTAAGCTAACCGTTCTGATACAGCAATGAATTGTGTTATACTGTTTGCTATATTATATAATGTGATATTGTTAAATGTTAGCACTATAGTGTTTGAACTGTAATTGTTTTAGAAGCCTAATATAAAGCTTCTCTTGTGTGACTGAATGTGAATTGTAATATGTTATTGGCATGCCAAACTTAGGAATCTTAGCTCTCATAGCTTGAGGGGAGGTCTGGACCATGTGTTTCTCTATATGAGATTTGACAGCATGGGCCCAGTATCGTCCCGATTGTTAGACTAGCCTTGAACAATTTCAAGTGTAAGCATCTATGTATATTTTTACTGTTTTGTGTGGCAGGATAGACTCCAGTAGGACTACACGGCTGTCACCTTTGGGTGATGACGGATTCGTGCAATGTGAGAATGTGATAAATAATCACTGCGACGATGCCTTGCATACGGATGCCACCAATAGGTGACTATGTGATATGAGCCCATATGTGTGATATGACTGTGATATGATAAGTCCTACCTTGATTAGAGAGCACTATTCCTAAGTATATGTGACTGTACTGTGGAAGCTTCCGAATTTTGTGATATGGACATGGTATGTGTCATTAGTACGGTACTGAATATTGTATATGAGTCCTTATTGTGCATTGAAATGAAATGTGTATATGTGTATGGATATCCATATGAATAATGTAGATAGCTTAAGGAAACTCATGTCTGAATAATTTATGTGTTTATGAATGCACATGAGGATGTGATGAATTGAGAAAGTGAATATTAGTGAACTTACTTATATGATAGTGGATAAAAATGTGTATAGGCCTTAGACAAGAAATGGTGGTAATAAAAGAGTTATGATTGGCAAGTGAGAAAATGGCCATTTAAGGCTAACAACACATTTTGCAGTTATAGAAGTCATTTAAGGCTTGAATAATATTTTGATCATGAAATCTCATAAGTTTTAGAATATGATCAAACAAAATAAATAAAATTTAGAAAACACTATCCAAGTTATCATTCTCCGACAACTTCCAGGATGTGGAAACTAAGTGCAAGCAGGATGCAAGGAGTAGAGAGATAATTAAAACTAGGAAAGAGAAAAAGAAGGAAACTAAGTAATTCAAGTAATGAAATATACTAATCACAAAGCTATCTATCAGGAGAAGAATTCCTAAATATACACTCTTAACTTTTCATAATAATACCTCAAATTTTTTTGACCATATTGTACAAAAAAATTTCCCTTTCAGTTCCTTCTCTCTTAACCGGAGAGAGTTTATCATATCTTTCAGGTTAGATTTGATAAAAAGTTATCTTCATAATGCATCGACCACATTGTGCCAGCATAAACAAACTATATGAAAGTTTTGCCTCAAATGTCAACAAAGAAAAGATTACCCTGCTATGTTGTCAAGAACTATCTCAAGAATGATTTTCAATCCAAAATCTATAAATTTTCAAGTAAACAACTGATCAAGAGAGCCCAAATGCAAATTGTTGGAGTAACAAAAGCCAATTTTCTCATTTTCTAGGAAATACAAATAGCAGAGAGCACACAAACACCCAAAATCTTCTTTTTTGCTCTTTTGCTGAAACTTGGAGGAATAACAAAACAAGGAATAATAATCAGACCACTAAAGTTGGATAATCAGATTATAAGTCAAAATTCGGAAGCTCAGTATCGTTACCAAAATATTGCTTTGACAATGTTATTGGTACAATATCATATCACGAACATATAATTTCTCACTTACAAACTCATTTGCTATGTTAAAACTCCAATTTCAATTTGATTCCAATATGATAATTAGATTCTGCAGTCCATATGATAATTTAATTCCATAGAGTAAAATGAATTGCCAAAACAGAGTTTGAAATAGCAATGGTAAATATGAAGCTTTCGTTCCAGAATTCAATCCCAAATGCATTGAAGTAATACAACTAAGCACACTTGATGGAATAACATAAAATGTTGTTTACTAACTCATTTCCCGAATTCTCTAATTTTCTCTCACTTTCTAGGCAAACAAACAACTTAACCTCACTTCTACCAACAACGAATTCGGAACCTTAAACCTTCAATGAAACAAATCACACATTTCAGCATTCGGATGATATCTGGTAATGTTATCCATTATTTCCTCCAATTTCTTCAAAAATTAAAACAGACCCATTTCCCCATTAACTAAAAGCATTCTCTTTTTAACTTCCAAACCCAAAAATCAACTATAAATTCCTTCCCTTTCCTCACCCCCAACACAAAAAAATTTACTGAAGTCTAATTTGTCATAAATTATATCCATCAATTTCTTCACAAATTAGCAGAGGCCAATTTCAACACTAACAAATAAACAATAAATTATAAAAAAAAGCGTGAGAAGAAGAAGCTTACTTGGTTTGATGTTATGAGGTTTGAGAAGTGTTTCGTTCGGTAAGAGTAAAGGAGATGGAGTTCAGTTTGGTTGGTTTGCATTGTCCCGTACTTTACTGTTTGGGTTGTTAAAAGCGTACAAGATTTCAGCTCTCGGGGGGAGGCTCAGATCGTACGTTTAGCGTTTACAATGGTGCAGGATACTCACTGATTAGGATCCGTTTGGGAGCGGAACCAATTAACCATTTAAACTTATCCTGATATTTACCTGGGCTCTAGCTAAAATAGAATATTTGAAGCTATTAATTTTTTAAATAAATATAGAATTCATATATTTAAAAAAATTACATTTTAATTTCAATTGATTCTATTAGTGAAATTTGATTAAAATGAAGAGTTCGATTTAAAATTGAACATGTGTAAAAGAATTTAGAGGGCAAAACTATAATTTAATAAACCCATAGACAGATAAACATTTTTTTTTAATTATCATTTTACAGTTCTAATATTTTTAATAAGATCTTGATATAATTTTACCAAAGATGTCTAAACATTTGCAATCATATCATATATAAGACAGAAGATTACATATCACCCAATTAATGATTGTCTTAGATGGTTTTAAAAAGTATAAGAATTAATTTTTCAAAAAGAAAACTAAAAAATGTTAAAAAAACTGTTAATCACTAAAACTACCACCATATAAATTTTTTACAACAACTAGGGGAAAATATTTTGAGCCAATCATTAATGAATTTGACATTTTTCCTTACAATAGAGAAGAATGGTGAAAAAGCAAAGCAAATAATCATGAGTTATTCTACAGTATATCAACTGTATTCATACAACAAAAATCAAAACCCTATAAAAATCATAAATAAATATATAATAATCATAAACGAGTAAATTAAAGTTGTGTTATAACTTTTATAAAATTTTTATTTATTCATTTATGATTTTTCAACTTTTATTTACTTGTTTATAATTTTTATACACTTATTTATAATTTTTGTACAAATTTGAAATTTGCTGGATGAATACAGTAGCTGGGCCAAGCAATTTTCAATAATCATCAAAACTTTAAAAATGAAAAGAGAAAGCAAAATTCTTAGTGGAAGGATGACAATGACATGATTTAAGGATCATAAGATAAATGAAAAGAACTAAGGATATTTAAGAAACCACGGTAGATAAAGCAACCTATGTGAATAGGTGATCGTGGACGAATTCAAAACCATGTTCATGTACTTAAAAGTATATAACAACATTAAAAAGGAATTCTGCAAGAACCGAAATTTTACAGAAGTAAATAAAACTTGAAAAAGTATATAACAAGAACCAAAGCTTCAGAGTTTAGAATAAAATAAGTTCTGATGTGATCTAAAATCATTAGGAATAAAAAACATAACAAGTAGGGAAAGACAGGAATAGTCAAATCAAATTGAAGAAAATAGTTCAGAGGTTCTCAATATGTGGCCTATTAAGACATAAGCAAGTGCGAAGAGATATAAGAACCAGGGACATCTTCAAACACATCCAAACATTCGAATTGCAAACAGTCAGATTCTTCCCTTGTGCTGTCTATTCTTGCCATGAAACAGCCCATATGCTTCTCCATGATGAGCAGTAAAAGACCTGGAGATCTAAAGGAAATTAAAAAAATTAAAAAAAGTCATTGTTGGTTGATACCTGATGGATTGTTTGAGCAAGATTTATATAGATTCTTATTGTCACATCATAAAAAAAATTAACAGAGTAATCAGCATATTCACTCAAAACAATGACATGTTAGTTGAGGAAATTTCACAAGCGGATGATCATAGATGATTTCTTATAGATAATGTCACATGAAGTGTAAAATAATTTGCATAAAATAGAGCTCCCTTACCTTCGAGTATATGATCACGAGCTTTTGTTATTTATTTCATTCCTTTATGCTAGATGATCCTTTGCTCATCTCTTTTGTTGCCTTTTTTAGATGGCTAAAGAACCAATTAATGGAAAGCAAATGAATATGAAGGAATTGTTGACCCAAAAACAAAGTTTATAACAATACTGCTAGAAAGAAGACTAGGTAGAAATTCTGTTAACAAACCTTGAAGGCAAATGATCTAATGAATATCTAATCTGATAGATACACCCCAACAAACAAACTTGGCTAATAGTCTTTTGTTCAAATATACCTGTTCTATTGATTAAGTTAATGAAACTTGCAACCATGTTTGTTCTTGTGATTATGGATGTTCCCAATCCACCCCAAGAATCTAACCAAACGATTTCGACACCCAAAATCAATAGAAATCTCAAACAATAATTATTGTGTTTGAACCAAAGTGTCTAACAAGTGAGGTAGAAAGTTAGTTTAGATGCTCATGTTAGAGCTTGCCATTTACAATGACCAAAAATAACACCACAATTCTTCCACATTAATAAACATGAGATATTTCATCAACTCAAGTAATGTAATAAAAGTTCAATCAATAATAATAATAATTAAAAATCATTCTCAAACATACATCACTGACAAAGTGCTTCCCACATCCACACCGTGGAGGTTTATTGGGACTCCTTAGCTTATGATTGTGCTCCTCAAAAAATTTGGTGATAACCCACTTTACTCCATCCCTTAGAGCTAGTCTTACCATGGCTTGACAACCATTTTGGGTGTAACTGAACCGAAAGAATTCTATCTTTTCTATAGACATTTTTGAATGAATATCCACTTTTAAAAAACAAAATCTTGACAACCTATAACCTGATTGATCAACGACTATGGTGTCTATGTACAGTGAAACAATGTGCCTGTCAAAGGTAGAATAAAATTCTCTAGCATCATCTCTTGAGTTGAACTTCATGCCGATATATGGTCCTAATTTTCACTGTTTATGTAGGGATTTTTGTCAGATTGATTTACTATCTTATTATCTTCAATTAAACATATAGCCAAATTCTTTAGGAAATAGTTTCTTCAAAGGTTCAATTTTCATATTCAAGGACATGCTCTCCTCTGAACCGAATCCAAGAATAGATTGGTTTTCCATGATGCTCCTACTATAAAAGTTATGGATCACTCTTATAGCTAATCATGACAAATTTGTACAACTAACATTATTAATGTTGCACCATCTATTCCCCATTATGCATCCCAAGGCAATTACGACTTGAAGGCATAAGGCTAGAGTGTAGACAATAGCACATTTTATTATTAATAGCATCAACAACTTTCCAACCATAATCAAACAACTGGGGCAACAAATGATTTTAAAACCTGGTTGCATTGTGCATGTATACATGAGTGAGAAGTTTGTGCATATCAAAAGTTATAACTATTTCAAAGACTGAAATGGAAAAAGGAAGAAAATTAAAAAAAAGCTCATTATAAGAAAATCTTTAATTCAAATATATTTGTGGTATATATCAATATCCCTTTGAAAGTTTACAATAATCACAAATTGGTAGGATATTTAGTCACAAACAACCTAGTAACAAAAAGCAATCAAAAGTTGAAAATTAGATGCACTTAGAAAGATTTTCCAGTATTATGTCTGCATAATTCTCCTAAGAGCTGTAGTTATATAGTTATAGAATATTTAAACCATTTTCTTTTTTCAAGAAAAGAAGAAAAGAAAGAAAGAAAGTACCTCAAAAAGCATATCAATTAAAGCAAAAACTCAAGCATATGAGAGTAAAAGAAACAAACGCAGAACACCAAAAAATAGGATTAATTCTAAAACTACTAAAAAAAAAAAAAAGGATGACTCCAAACAGAGACACTAATCAAACTCTATAACTCCAAATATTTCTCCATTTTCTCAATGACACCACCATAAATAAAAAAGCATAAACTGCTTTTCATTTCATTTTTACGTGTGTACATATCAAACAATTCAAAGGAAATGTGCAAGAAGCAAAGCTTGAGGGGAATTAAATAATAGTTCAAATGCAGAAGCATTAGATGATTATTTGAGCAAGATTTACATAGGCTATTATTCCATATCTGAAAATGATGATATCTTATCTTAGTTGAGGAAATTTGACAAGCAGGTTGTGTTTAAATAGTTTGCGTAAGACAAAACAAGCAATAATTTGCATCACCTTCTTCTCTTCTTATTCCTTCTACTGGTTGTGTTCAAATAGCGGTAATTTTCTCATCATGTCTTTGAAATTCCAGCAATTGATGTTCCCTTGTTGTGGATCTTCATCGTCTTGGGGTGGCTGTAGAAGCAATTAAAAGAAAGGAAAGCAAGGAAAGGACTTAATATGAGGGAATTGTTATGTTAACAAAATCATTCTTTTATTATAATTAAATTAAATTAAATTAATTAAGTAGCTTTACCTTTCCTTCAGCAAAAACACTTCCTTTTCCGTTTTCACCCCTGTTGCTATACCAAAATTTTGTTTTTATCTTCCCACATCCCAAAACATATAATTGTTCTAAAGATGGAAATATCAAGTGATAATTCACAGGGCAGAACTTGGCTAGGTTTGGTAGAGACTCCAAAAATAAGTATTGGAGTTGAGGTAGCTCAAGTTGTTTGTGATATGATCTGACATCATATTCAGCAGGTCTATCTTTATCTTTATGTATAAGCCCAGGTTGGACATCATTCTCGTCATCTTCAACAATATTTATTTCCTCCAATTCCTCACATATTCTGATACGTAGGTCTTGTAGTTGCAACAAATTTGGAACAACAATATGTCTCAGCTTACGACAGTTCGAGAGGCTTAGTGTGGTAAGGTTTTGTAGAGTTAAAATATGTGTGGAGCTCTTACTTAGACCTTTTAATTCTTTTACTCCACAATCCTTGATAAACAATACTATCACTTTCGCATCTCTTAAACAACTCACAATTCCAACCCACATCTGCTCTTCTTCGAAGCGTCTCACTATTAGAGTCTTCAAATTCTAACCAAATAAAACAAAATCTATGAGTACCAAAAAAAAAAAAAACCAAATTTTATTATTATTTAAAGAAATTATAATAATTTATATAAAAGTGATGTGTTAGTTATATAAAAGTACTAATTACTAAAATAAGATCTTATTATTTAAAGAAATTATAATAATTTATAAACAATGCTTTCTCATAATCGAAATGTAATACTTATTTCAATTTTTTGAATATATCTTTTTAGAAAGGCATATTAACAAAAGTAGATTCTTTATTTTTAAATTTCAAATTTTATTGAGTTTACCAATTGTAAAATTATATCATGAAAATTTATACATTCCAGTCATTTCCAATTTTATAAAATTTCAACCATATCCATTCTGTAATTTGGAAAAAAAAAACTTGACACTATTATTTTATGAAAATTCACTAAAATATAAAATATTATTATGTATCTAAACCATGATATCTAGAAAGATATTATATACAAAAGATTTCACCAATAGAACATATTTATTTCTTATTTTTAAAATTAGATCAATTGGATTTTTATTATTCTCCATCATGAGTACGGTATATGATTATGTCACAAATTGTAACATTTTATGATTATTTTTAATAATAACCATTTTTATTTGTAAATATTTTCTTAAGGTAGAATTTTAATTATGCTATAACAGATGAAGAAGTTTGTTTAGGTATAACAAACTTATTTGCATTTTCATTATTTAAGCTTGACTGAACAAAGATGAGACAACTTATATGGATACTTAATTGAACTGAAGTAAATAAATAAAAAAAAAAGAGAGAGAACTTCATTGAAACAACAAGGGGGATATCGTATGTAGTATAACTATTAATTTATTGGAACAAAAGTATTATTTGTACCTGGGTGCATAAAGTATCAAAAGTATGTAAAACAAAAATTTTTTAATGGGGAGTTTTAAAATTTTATGAATTAAGAATTATTTATATATATAATTTCACCTTTTAAATTTTTTATACATACATTGTTAGAGCTCATGTTAAACACAATTGGCAATAGGTCATGATCTTCCATTAGTCATTGTTTACCAAATACAAGCTAACTTAACATATTAACAAAAAGAAAAGACATAATTGACAAATTAAGATAAACTTCCAATTTTTTTCTTTTCTTATTATTTGATTTAAATGTAATATCCATAAAAAAGTAAAAACAAAAAAAAATCATAAAACAAGTATGTCCAAGAACAAAAATATACATAGTTATCAAAAATTTTATTTAATTTTTAAAATGATTCGTTTAGAAATTTTTGGAAGAAAAGTTATATAATAAAAATTTACAAATTCAAATTATTTTTTGTTTAGTAATTTTAGATTTTTTACACCTCTTAAACAAGTGGGAATTGGAACCAACATTTGATTGTTGTGGAAGCCTTCCACACATAAAAAGTCTCCAATTTGTAGAGGAAATAAAATCTATCAGTGATTATGCTGCAACATCCACCATTAGGACAATAAAAGAATGTTATATTTTATTTTTCTTTGTTCGAAACTCCAGAAAACTAAAAAAAAAAAAGATGCCTTTTTATTTATGTGCCTTCATACCACATATTATTGATAAAAATAGTTAATAATAAATATCATCTTATCAATTAAAGAATTTAATATAATTCATAAAAGAAATACTTTTTTAAATTGAAAGATAAAGCATATTGCTCTTTATTTTGAATTCAGTGTTAATTATTTATATTCACATAAAAACTTATAACACCTACTATTTTTTTTAATTATCACTAATATATCTCTTAATTAATTTACCAATAACAACAAATAATAAGATTGAACATATGATTTACTCTATAGAATTATTTCATACGCCCCTTTCATACATCCTCACCACCAATCTTGTTCAAATAATAGTATTTTTTTTCTTGTTTCTGCTTTTGGAGAAGCTATGAGAGAATAGCTTTTAAAACTATAATAAGTTTGATATGGTAGGCCTAGTTTGGGTGAAAAAAAAAAAAGAATTGAAAGCTATTGAAACCATAACCACTGCAACCCATCACCACCCATAAATTACAGCAACTGAAATTTGAACAATCCGGCTCTATCACCACTAGCCAAATAGCCCAACACATCCACTACCCATGACAGCCCAACATCATAACCTAAAACTTCCACAACAACCCACTTCCACAAAATTACTTTATTAAATCCCTAATTCATGAACAAAGCCTGTCATTGATTATTGAGAAATAATGCCCTTCATTTTATGAAATTATATTTACTCAAAATTATTAAATTATCGGTATAGAGTTCATTGTATTCTGTAACTAGCTAGTTGTAAATGGTACAGAGGTACACTTATGGCTCTTTATTTTGAACTTAATTTAAATTATTTGTATTCAAATACATATTTTCGACACCTATTTTTAAATAATTTTATCACTAATATATCCATTAATTAACTTATCTATAATGATAAATAATAAAATTGCACATATAATTTTACTCTCTCTACCCATATTGCACAGCCTCATTATAAACTAAACATTAAATCTTAATTTCTTGTTAAATTTTGTTTTTACACCTATTTTATGCACACCAATAAACGTAATATAAGAATAATTTTATACCTATAACTCATTTATAATCGATATTTTGTACAATCTGAGTTGGTATGATATCATTAGATGAGTAATTACATTGTCATTCTATTTAATCTATTTATTTATTTTTATTTTTTATCCATCCAGTGATATCTTGTCAATTCAAGTTGTGTAAAAAATGGTTATAGATGAGTTGTAGGTGTAACATTACTCATAACATAAATCTTAAATTTCAATTTCTTTTTCGGTTGTAAAGATTATAAAGGGATTTAAACTACAAAATTATAATTAAGTATTATACATATATATACCCTTTAAATTGTTTACACATAACTTGTTAGAGCTCTTTTTGTACACAATTGGCACGAGGTCATGATCTTCTACTAGTCATTGTTTACCAAGTACAAGCTAACTTGACATATTAAGAAAAATATATAATTGACAAATTAAGATTAACTTCCACATTTTTTTTTCCTTGTTATCTGATTTAAAAGTAATATCCAATAAAACAAGTCTTTCCAAGAATAAAACAATACATAGGTATCAAAACTATTCATTTAGAAATATTTAGAAGAGAAATTATATCATGAAAATTTATAAGTCAAATTATTTTTACTTTTATTCAATTTTAGATCTATCCATTCTTTCATCATTAATTACTTAGAACACCTATTATTTTTTTAAATAATTTTATTACTAATATATCTGTGAATTCATTTATCAAAAACAACAAATAATAAGATTGAACATGTGACTTTACTCTGCACAACCATTTCATACACCTACATTGTAACTTAAATCTTGCTCTTAATTTAAAATATGACTTAAAAATTTACTCCCTAGAACTATTTTGTATGCCCCCATGGCAAAATATCTGTTTAAACTAGAATTTTAGCCATATAATAAAATATTAATAAAGTTAGGGCTTTTAAAATTTTAAGAAGTTAAGTGTGATAGGCCTAGTCATTAAAACCATAACCCACTACAACCCATAATTTTTTACAACTGAAATTTGAACAACCCAACTCTGTCACCACTGGCCACATAGCCCATCACAACCAACACCCATGGGCCATGACAGCCCAACACCACAACCTAACACTTCCTCAACAACACCCTTCCACAAAACTACTTTATTAAAGTCCTAATCAATATAGTAAGCGCTAGCACTGATTTATGAAGAAACTTGGAAAGCTCTTCATTTTAGGAAATTATATTAATCAATATTATTAAATTATCGGTATAGAGGCAATTGTTTTTTGTAACTAACCACGAATAAATAGTTTTGTAACACTTATGGCTCTTTATTTGGAACCAAATTTAAATTATTTGTATTCAAATAAATATTTTGAATACATACTATTTTTAAATAATTTGATCACTAATATATCCATCACTTAATTTATTGATAATGACTAATAATATGATTGAACATATAATTTTACTCTCTATACCCATATTATACCCTCATTGTTAACTAAATATAAAATCTTTATTTCTTATTTAATTTTATTCTTTACAACTATTTCATAAACATCCATCATGTATAACATAAATCGTAAATTTCAATTTCTTGTTTACTTGTAAATTACCATAAAACATTACTACATATCTAAATTATGTAGAAAAAAGTATGACTTGTAAAAGATTCTAAGAATAAAAACTTATTTATTCCATATATAATTTGCGCGTAATTGCATTTTTCCTTTCCTCATTCTCTTAAGTTCAACAAACTTATCAAACGAGCTAACAGACAAAAAACATAATATATATTATGTTTTAACAATAAACTTCTTGATACAGATATTTTGGTTTAAACTAGAATTTCACCAACACTATAGAAGATGAATAAAGTTATCTCTATCAATCAAAGCCTATGAATTTTGCAAGTTAGGATGAGAGAAATTACCAGAATAATTGAATTAAAATAGAATATAAAAAACTTTGTTGGACTAGCAACAAGGAAACTACGGAAGAAATTTGTAGGAATACTAAACTAACTGACAATGAAGGAACATATTTTTATTTAAGAGGTTTTAGTAGTATTATAAAAGGTTGAACGGGAAATAAAAAAATATTTTGCAAATTTATAAAGGGTAGGGCTGTATGGATGAGGTCTATACACCCCACTTTGTAATAAAAAATTTATTTACTATACTATCCTAAAAATAATTTACTATTAAAGTCTCGTTATTGCAATCAGTTTTAATTATAATTCCATTTCTTAACACAGCCGTTCAAATAAGAAATCGACAATCTGAAAACAAGAAATTAACATTTGAGCATTAAAGTTGCTATTTCCTTGAAATTGAAGCGACTTTTTCAAACTTGACTATGGATCCGTTGAAGATTGTTTGTTCTTGTTAAAAATCTGCTCTTACATTAGTGTTTAAAATGTTGCCGGAAAATTTTTTGGTGGAAGCAGCGTGGGAGAGAGGAGGAGAGGATAAGGCTAAAGACTGTTTTCATGGACATTTTTTTTTTGAATTGCGTTTGTGTTAAATGCAAATGTATGTTGGATATGCCGCTGTTGTCAACTCAAAAAGCTTTGAAATTTAGAAACAGAAGTGCAGAAGATTCAGACAAATCTGTGGAGAGCTAAAAGTTAGGAGGCAATCAAATTCTTGAAGAAGAGAGATTATGTTGTAGTAAAACATAAAGGTATGTTTGATGTTTGACCAATCATAAGAGTTAAATATATTTACTTCTTTTTGATAATCATAATCATTTTATTAAAATAAATTAAATAATTATTGTATTTTATTAAATTTTAAAAGTGCATATATGATACTAAAAGGGTTTTGCTAAATATATTTTTAAAATTTGAAATTTAAGTAAAAGGTGTTTAGAGAAAGGAGGTGTAAAGATTATAATATAGGTTCATATAGTCCATCCATTTATAAGCAGGTGTGTAGATCATAACAAAGTCTTAGTAGTTTTTGCACCTTTTAAATTTATCAAACACATACCTTCTTACTTCTCATTCCAACATAACTTAAATTAAGATAAAAAAAGGAAAAGAAAAAAATGTTAGATTTATTTCTAATTTAAATATAAAAAAGGTATTGTTAAACTTAACTTAAATTAGAAAATAGATAGTACTCTCCAAATTTTCAATTGCATAAAATTGGTGCAAGGTCATTATTTATTTATTTCTAATTGAATGAAAGCTAACTTAGTCAGTTAAAAAAATTAAGCAATTAAGATTAGCTATTCCTATATATTTTTTATTTATTGTTATTTTGTTTAGATAAAATATCTATCGTAAAATATTTTTATGTCCAGATATAAAAACTTTGCATAGTTATGAAATGCTTTTATTTAACATTCTAAAACTATTCATATACAAATTTCTAGAAAAAAATAGATTATATTATGAACATATATACATTCAAGTAATTTTATTTTCGGTTAATTTCATGCCTATACACTCTTCAAGCATAACCAAAAATAAGGAAAGAAAGAAAAAAGATAAAGGTATTTCTTTTGCAGAAAAAAATAATTAAAAACATACCGGTATGAAACCTGCTGGACAAAAACTAGTGAGTTTTGGCAATGCTTCGAGTGACAACTGCTCAAGTTGAGGCAACAGTATAATTTCTTTGCCATTGATTTCATCACTTCCTTCCTCATCATCTTTAAAAATGATTTGCTCCAATTCCTCACACTTTTCAATGGCCAACCTTTTTAGTTGCAATAGATATCGTGCAAGGGTAGATGAGAAGAGATTTCTCATTTTATGGCATTTGCTGACGTGTACATCAGCAAGGTTTTGAAGGCTTAAAACCCCTAATTTCTAAGAAAATAAATCATTTTAACTCATCAAAATCTATATAAGATTGTTATATAGTCTTGTAATTAGAACATTATTTAATAGCATTAATAAAAAAAATTCACAACCATTCACGACCAGTTGCATATTCAATTGAATTTTATTATTTTTAGCTTAGACAACTTATTTATAATTTATAGATATCACAACATTAACTGAGGAAAGTTTTATCTTTTTTCACTTAATGCACTTGATGCAAGTGAATTAAGCGAGCAATCTACATTACATAAGATGAAAAAAAATTGGTTTAAGCGTATATATGATACTAAAAGGGTTTTGCTAAATAATTTTTAAAATTTGAAATTTAAGTAAGAGGTGTTTAGAGAAAGGGGGTGTGAAGGTCATAATATAGGTTCCTATAGCCCCATCCATTTGTAAGTAGGTGTGTAGATCATAACAAAGTCTTAATAGTTTCTGCAACTTTTAAATTTGTCAAACATATACCTTCTTAGTTCTCATTCCAACATAACTTAAATTAAGATAAAAAAAGGCAAAGAAAAATTGTTAGATTTATTTCTAATTTAAATATAAAAAAGGAATTGTTAAACTTAACTTAAATTAGAAAATAGATAGTGCTCTCGAAATTTTCAGTTGCATAAAATTGGTGCAAGATCATTATTTATTTATTTCTAATTGAATGAAATCTAATTTAGTGCGTTAAAAAATTGGGCAATTAAGATTAGCTATTCCTATATTTTTTTTTATTTATTATTATCCTGTTTAGATGAAATATCTATCTTAAAAAATTTTTATGTCCAGATATAAAAACTTTGCATATTTATGAAATGCTTTATTTAACTTTCTAAAACTATTCATATACAAATTTCTAGAAAAAAAAGATTATATTATGAACATATATACATTCAAGTAATTTTAATTTTGGTTAGTTTTAGACCTATACACTCTTCAAGCATAACCTAAAATAAGGAAAGAAAGAAAAAAGATAAAGGCATTTCATTTGCAAGAAAAAATTAATTAAAAACATACCGGTATGAAACCTGCTGGACAAAAACTAGTGAGTCTTGGCAATGCTTCGAGTGATAACTGCTCAAGTTGAGGCAACAGTATAATTTCTTTGCCATTGATTTCATCACCTCCTTCCTCACCATCTTTAAAAATGATTCGCTCCAATTCCTCACACTTTTCAATGGTCAACCTTTTTACTTGCAATAGATATTGTGCAAGGGTAGATGAGAAGAGATTTCTCATTTTCTGGCACTTGCTGACGTAAACTTTAGTAAGGTTTTGAAGGCTTGAAACCCTTAATTTCTGAGAAAATAAATCATTTTAACTCATCAAAATCTATATAAGATTGTTAGATAGTCTTGTTATTAGAACATCATTTAATAGCATTAATAAAAAAAAATTTACAACCATTCACGAGGGGACCTCATAACATCCAGTTGCATATTCAGTTGAATTTTATTATTTTTAGCTTAGGCAACTTACTTATAATTTATAGATATCACAACATTAACTTAGGAAAGTTTTATCTTTTTTCACTTAATGCACTTGATGCAAGTGAATTAAGCGAGCAATCTACATTACATAGGATTTAAAAAAAATTGGTTTAAGCGTATATATGATACTAAAGGGGTTCTGCTAAATAATTTTTAAAATTTGAAATTTAAGTAAGAGGTGTTTAGAGAAAGGGGGTGTGAAGGTCATAATATAGGTTCATATATCCCCATCCATTTATAAGTAGGTGTGTAGATCATAACAAAGTCTTAATAGTTTCTGCACCTTTTAAATTTTTCAAACATATACCTTCTTAGTTCTCATTCCAACATAACTTAAATTAAGATAAAAAAAGGAAAAGAAAAATTGTTAGATTTATTTCTAATTTAAATATAAAAAAGGAATTGTTAAACTTAACTTAAATTAGAAAATAGATAGTGCTCTCAAAATTTTCAGTTGCATAAAATTGGTGCAAGGTCATTATTTATTTATTTCTAATTGAATGATAGCTAACTTAGTGCGTTAAAAAAATTGGGCAATTAAGATTAGCTATTCCTATATATATATATTTTTTATTTATTGTTATCTTGTTTAGATGAAATATCTATCGTAAAGCATTTTTATGTCCAGATATAAAAACTTTGCATAGTTATGAAATGCTTTTATTTAGCTATCTAAAACTATTCATATACAAATTTCTAGAAAAACAAAAAAGATTATATTATGAACATATTTACATTCAAGTAATTTTAATTTTCGGTTAGTTTTAGACCTATACATTTTTCAAGCATAACCTAAAATAAGGAAAGAAAGAAAAAAATAAAGGAATTTCTTTTGCAGGAAAAATTTAATTAAAAACATACCGATATGAAACCTGCTGGACAAAAACTAGTAAGTTTTGGCAATGCTTCGAGTGACAACTCCTAAAGTTGAGGCAACAGTATAATTTCTTTGCCATTAATTTCATCACCTCCTTCCTCATCATTTTTAAAAATGATTCGCTCCAATTCCTCACACTCTTTAATGGTCAAACTTTTTACTTGCAATAGATATTGTGCAAGGGTAGATGAGAAGAGATTTCTCATTTTCTGGCACTTGCTGACGTAAACTTTAGTAAGGTTTTGAAGGCTTGAAACCCCTAATTTCTGAGAAAATAAATCATTTTAACTCATCAAAATCTATATAAGATTGTAAGATAGTCTTGTTATTAGAACATCATTTAATAGCATTAATTAAAAAAAATTTACAACCATTCACGAGGGGACCTCATAACATCCAGTTGCATATTCAATTGAATTTTATTATTTTTAGCTTAGGCAACTTATAATTTATAGATATCACAACATTAACTTAGGAAAGTTTTTTCTTTTTTCACTTAATGCACTCGATGCAAGTGAATTTAGCGAGCAATCTACATTACATAAGATGAAAAAAAAAATTGGTTTAAGCGTATATATGATACTAAAAGGGTTCTGCTAAATAATTTTTAAAATTTGAAATTTAAGTAAGAGGTGTTTAGTGAAAGGGGGTGTGAAGGTCATAATATAGGTTCATATATCCCCATCCATTTATAAGTAGGTGTGTAGATCATAACAAAGTCTTAATAGTTTCTGCACCTTTTAGATTTGTCAAACATATACCTTCTTAACTCTCATTCCAACATAACTTAAATTAAGATAAAAAAAAGGAAAAGAAAAATTGTTAGATTTATTTCTAATTTAAATATAAAAAAAGAATTATTAAACTTAACTTAAATTAGAAAATAGATAGTGCTCTCGAAATTTTCAGTTGCATAAAATTGGTGCAAGGTCATTATTTATTTATTTCTAATTGAATGAAAGCTAACTTAGTGCGTTAAAAAATTGGGCAATTAAGATTAGCTATTCCTATATTTTTTTATTTATTGTTATCCTGTTTAGATGAAATATCTATCGTAAAAAATTTTTATGTCCAGATATAAAAACTTTGCATATTTATGAAATGCTTTTATTTAACATTCTAAAACTATTCATATACAAATTTCTAGAAAAAAAAAGATTATATTATGAACATATATACATTCAGGTAATTTTAATTTTCGGTTAGTTTAAGACCTATTCATTCTTCAAGCATAACCTAAAATGAGGAAAGAAAGGAAAAAGCTAAAGGTATTTCTTTTGCAGGAAAAAATTAATTAAAAACATACCGGTATGAAACTGGCTGGACAAAAACTAGTGAGTTTTGACAATGCTTTGAGTGACAACTCCTCAAGTTGAGGCAACAGTATAATTTCTTCGCCATTGATTTCATCACCTCCTTCCTTATCATCTTTAAAAATGATTCGCTCCAATTCCTCACACTTTTTAATGGTCAACCTTTTTACTTGCAATAGATATTGTGCAAGGGTAGATGAGAAGAGATTTCTCATTTTATGGCACTTGCTGACGTATACTTCAGTAAGGGTTTGAAGGCTTGAAACCCCTAATTTCTGAGAAAATAAATCATTTTAACTCATCAAAATCTATATAAGATTGTTATATAGTTTTGTATTTAGAACATTATTTAATAGCATTAATAAAAAAATTTTATAACCATTCACGAGGGGACCTCTTAACATCCAGTTGCATATTCAATTGAATTTTATTATTTTTAGCTTAGGCAACTTATTTATAATTTATAGATATCACAACATTAACTTAGGAAAGTTTTTTTTTTTTCACTTAATGCACTTGATGCAAGTGAATTAAGCGAGCAATCTACATTACATAAGATGAAAAAAAATTGGTTTAAGTGTATATATGATCCTAAAAGGGTTTTGCTAAATAATTTTGAAAATTTGAAATTTAAGTAAGAGGTGTTTAGAGAGAGGGGGTGTAAAGATCATAATATAGGTTCATATAGCCCTATCCATTTATAAGTAGGTGTGTAGATCATAACAAAGTCTTAATAGTTTCTGCACCTTTTGAATTTGTCAAACGTATACCTTCTTAGTTCTCATTCCAACATAACTTAAATTAAGATAAAAAAAGGAAAAGAAAAATTTTTAGATTTATTTCTAATTTAAATATAAAAAAGGTATTGTTAAACTTAACTTAAATTAGAAAATAGATAGTACTCTCAAAATTTTCAGTTGCACAAAATTGGTGCAAGGTTATTATTTATTTATTTCTAATTGAATGAAAGCTAACTTAGTGCGTTAAAAAAATTGAGCAATTAATATTAGCTATTCCTATATTTTTTTAATTTATTGTTATCGTGTTTAGATGAAATATCTATCGTAAAACATTTTTATTTCCAGATATAGAAACTTTGCATGGTAATGAAATGCTTTTATTTAGCATTCTAAAACTATTCATATACAAATTTCTAGAAAAAAAAAGATTATATTATGAACATATATACATTCGAGTAATTTTAATTTTCAGTTAGTTTCAGACCTATACATTCTTCAAGCATAACCTAAAATGAGGAAAGAAAGGAAAAAGATAAAGGTATTTCTTTTGCAGGAAAAAATTAATTAAAAACATACCGGTATGAAACTTGCTGGATAAAAACTAGTGAGTTTTGGCAATGCTTTGAGTGACAACTCCTCAAGTTGAGGCAACAGTATAATTTCTTCTCCATTGATTTCATCACCTCCTTCCTTATCATCTTTAAAAATGATTCGCTCTAATTCCTCACACTTTTTAATGGTCAACCTTTTTACTTGCAATAGATATTGTGCAAGGGTAGATGAGAAGAGATTTCTCATTTTATGGCACTTGCTGACGTATACTTCAGTAAGGTTTTGAAGGCTTGAAACTCCTAATTTCTGAGAAAATAAATCATTTTAACTCATCAAAATCTATATAAGATTGTTATATAGTTTTGTATTTAGAGCATTATTTAATAGCATTAATAAAAAAATTTTATAACCATTCACGAGGGGACCTCTTAACATCTAGTTGCATATTCAATTGAATTTTATTATTTTTAGCTTAGGCAACTTATTTATAATTTATAGATATCACAACATTAACTTAGGAAAGTTTTTTTTTTTCACTTAATGCACTTGATGCAAGTGAATTAAGCAAGCAATCTACATTACATAAGATGAAAAAAAAATGGCTTAAGCGTATATATGATCCTAAAAGGGTTTTGCTAAATAATTTTAAAAATTTGAAATTTAAGTAAGAGGTGTTTAGAGAGAGGGGGTGTAAAGATCATAATATAGGTTCATATAGCCCTATCCATTTATAAGTAGGTGTGTAGATCATAACAAAGTCTTAATAGTTTCTGCACCTTTTGAATTTGTCAAACGTATACCTTCTTAGTTCTCATTCCAACATAACTTAAATTAAGATAAAAAAAGGAAAAAAAAAATTGTTAGATTTATTTCTAATTTAAATATAAAAAAGGTATTGTTAAACTTAACTTAAATTAGAAAATAGATAATACTCTCAAAATTTTCAGTTGCACAAAATTGGTGCAAGGTTATTATTTATTTATTTCTAATTGAATGAAAGCTAACTTAGTGTGTTAAAAAAATTGAGCAATTAATATTAGCTATTCCTATATTTTTTTATTTATTGTTATCGTGTTTAGATGAAATATCTATCGTAAAACATTTTTATTTCCAGATATAAAAACTTTGCATAGTTATGAAATGCTTTTATTAGCATTCTAAAACTGTTCATATACAAATTTCTAGAAAAAAAAGATTATATTATGAACATATATACATTCGAGTAATTTTAATTTTCAGTTAGTTTCAGACCTATACATTCTTCAAGCATAACCTAAAATGAGGAAAGAAAGGAAAAAGATAAAGGTATTTCTTTTGCAGGAAAAAATTAATTAAAAACATACCGGTATGAAACTTGCTGGACAAAAACTAGTGAGTTTTGGCAATGCTTTAAGTGACAACTTCTCAAGTTGAGGCAACAGTATAATTTCTTCGCCATTGATTTCATCACCTCCTTCCTTATCATCTTTAAAAATGATTCGCTCCAATTCCTCACACTTTTCAATGGTCAACCTTTTTACTTGCAATAGATATTGTGCAAGGGTAGATGAGAAGAGATTTCTCATTTTATGGCACTTGCTGACGTATACTTCAGTAAGGTTTTGAAGGCTTGAAACCTCTAATTTCTGAGAAAATAAATCATTTTAACTCATCAAAATTTATATAAGATTGTTATATAGTTTTGTATTTAGAACATTATTTAATAGCATTAATAAAAAAATTTTATAACCATTCACGAGGGGACCTCTTAACATCCAGTTGCATATTCAATTGAATTTTATTATTTTTAGCTTAGGCAACTTATTTATAATTTATAGATATCACAACATTAACTTAGGAAAGTTTTTTTTTTTTCACTTAATGCACTTGATGCAAGTGAATTAAGCGAGCAATCTACATTACATAAGATGAAAAAAAATTGGTTTACAATTTTCCTAAGGTAAGATGCAGTCCATGATTTTAAGTTGAACATGAGTTTAGAGTAAAATAAAAAAAATAATTAACGCTAATAATAATAAAAGAACATATTGCTCTAGCTTGGTTAAGAGCTTACGTCAATTTAATTTAATATTTTTTTAAACAATATGCAAATTTATGTTTTAACAATAATTGTTATCTCATCCTTCAAGAGTAAAGCTTAAACTAATTCATAAATAATAAGTCCCATTGCTAATCATAAAATTGAAATAGATCAATAGCTGAATTATCCTCTAACAGTAAATTATACTTAAGATCAACTTATATATTTACTAGGTTTATTCACGATTCAATGCCCAGAACTTGAAATTCACCTAAAAAAAAAAAAACTCAAATCACCATTAATGATAGAAACCATTACTAAAATAAATAAATAAATGAAATGTTTAAATTTTCAGAAAAACTGAGATACTAGATTTTTTTTACTAAATATTTAAAATAAAAACTAATTTATTTATAAATATTTTTATTAGATTATGCCTGTTGGATTTTTTTTTTTATTTCGAGGGCATTGTCAAATTAACATATCATAACAGTTGAAGAATGGGGTGTACATTGTGCTATAACTCTTTTGGCAATGCATGAAAGAAAGAAAATGATGCTTGTAATAAGTTTTGTATGATAGTATAATTTTGTGCTTGTGAAATTGAGAGACGGGGACTATGGAGTTTGGAGGTGGGGTTCAAATAGGATCACTCTCAGTAAAGATAGAATTACGGCTTAGTTTGGATGAAAAAGAGTCATTAAATCATAATCCACTGCAACCAATCACCACCCTTAATTTACAACAAACAGAAGTCTGACAACCCAGCTCCAGCAACAACTAGCCAAACAGCCCAACACATCCATCACCCACAAAAGAACGACGCCGCACACCCAATCAATGCACTGGCCACTAGCACTCATTTATGGAGAAAAATCTGGAAAGTCCTAATTTTACGAAATTATGTTATTTAAAATTCTTAAATTATTAGTAAAAAATTAATTATATTCTATAACTAATCGCTATTAAATAGCTACATAACCTAACGGACACTTAAAAGTTGGATATTTTGAACATAATTTAAATTATTTGTATTTAAATAGATATCCTGAACGTCTACATTTTCTAAATAACTTTATTACTAAAATATCAATTGGTTAATTTATTGATATGATAAATAATAAAATTGAACATATATTTTTGCTCTCTACACTTATACCATACACCCTAATATAAGCTAAATCTTAAATTTTAATTTATTGTTTAATTTTATTATTTACACCTATTTAATATACACCTGTACTGGCAACATAAGTCTTAAATTCCACTTTCTTGTTTAGTGAAAATTACCGTAAAATATTACGATATATCTACGTTATGTGGAAAGATATGAGTGTAGTTTCAAAAGATTCTAATTAACAAAAGCTCATTTGTTCCTTAGTCAAATATTAGATTGATTCAATTTTTCTTTTTCTCCCTCTTGTGAATTCAACAAATTATAAAGCACGCTTACATACAAAGGGCAATTATATAAATTTTATTGATGATATGTATATGTTTGATTAAACTAATTTTTTAGCTATATTATAAAAGATGAATAAAGCTATCTCTATCTATCAATTCAAGTCTGTGAATTCTGCTAGACAAGCAAGGTAGTATATTTTTATTGCTAAATTTAAAAATACAAAAACTTTTGTTAATTTCAATTTAAATATTTTATAACAGCCTAAATTATTAAATTAGAAAATAGATAATAAGCACGCTCAAACTTTTAAATTACATACAATTGATCATTTATTTATTTCTAATTGTATAACATATGCAAGCTATTTTGTGTTAAAAAAAGCGTTTGACAAATTTAGATCATAAAATTTAAACTAATTCATAAAGAATTAGTACCATTGCTAATCATAAAATTCAAATAGATCAGTAGCTGAAATTTACCTCGAACAATAAATTTCACCTCAGGTCAAATGATCACGTAAACCAAATTACTCAAAACTCACGGTCAACAAAGAGACAACTATAAGCAATTAAGCATTATGGTATTTCTTCTTTTTTATTCTTTTAATGAAGTTATGAGGTTTTTGGTTTTTGAAACTGTTAAGAAAGGAGTGGTTCTATTAACCGCCACCTCTTTCTTAATAGACCCCGATCTCATAGAATTCTAATAAAAATAATTGATGGAGGGAGTTATATATTAGAATATTTAATGGGTGTACAGTAGCACGAGACTCTTCCTGCAGTTAAATTTTAATTGTTAATTTCTCAACCCCTCAATTTTGAATCTGATATTTGATTGACTACGATTAAAAGTAAATTCTCATAAACCAAACTTAAAACTTACTGTTGCCTTCTGCCTGTCAACTTACTCTCTTTATATTATTGTTGTCTATCCAAAGACCACTTTCTCACTAATTATTATAACGTTTTAATTGTAAATAAAATAAGTGTTTTTCTCAAAATAACATCGAAAACAAAGATAAGACTTTGAGAAAAATAAAAACAACAGATTTTTTATTAAATATTTAAAATAAAAATAATTTATTCACAATTATTTTTGTTAGATTATGTCTGTAGGATTATTTTATTCTACGGGCATTGTCAAATTAACTTATGATAAAAATTGAAGGAATGGGCTGTACATTGTGCTACAACTCTTTTAGCAGTGCATGACAAGAGGAAGGTGACATTAGCAATAGGTTTTGCATAACACTGCAATTTTGTCCTTGTCAAATTGAGAGATGGAGACTAATTAGTTTGAAGACTGGGTTCAAATAACATCACTCTTGGAAAGTTGGGAATGATTATCGGCCTCGTTTGGATGAAAAAAAAAAAAAAATTCACAGGCCACCCACCGCAAGCCATGACCACCCATAATTTACAAAAGCCGACATTTTAACAGCCCATCACCACAACCCACAACAGCCCAACGCCACAAACCAAATGCTTCCACAACAACCCCTTGTCTTAAAATTGCTTTATTCAAGACCTAATCAACGCACTGAGCAGTGGCTGATTTATGAAATTATATTATTTAAAATTTGAATTATGAAATTTTGTTATTTAAAATTTTTAAATTGTCAGTAAAAAGTTAATTATAGTCTCTAACTATCACTAACCTCTCTTATGATTTGTCATAATATTAGATGAAAAACATATTTGAGAAATATATCAATGTTAACCTAAATATTTGTATTTTTATATCATCCAAGCCCATGAAACATGTATTGTTGTGTCATCTAGGTCCATTTTTTTATCTTCAAAATGGATTGGATGATACGAAAATATAAACACTTAAGAGTCATGCACATTGATATGTTTCATAATCATATTTTTGTCTGATATTATGTCAAACCATGGGGAGGTTAGTAATATTACCCCTAAAATAAATTTTATAGGACTTTAATGTCTGACAAAAAGAAAAAAAATCTTTCAAATGTCTTGTTTAAGTCACAAAAAAAAGACATTTTCAATAATCAAATTTTTGAAGATTAAAGGGAAAGAAAAAGAAGCATAACATTAAAATTTCGCGTTTAATCTATTTAAGCTTTAATCAATGTCAAACATATTGCGTAGAAAAACGTCCTAAACTAATTGCCCATATCCAAACCAGAAATTATTTTATAAAAACACAACTAAAAATACGAAATTCAATAATCTTCAAACACATTCATACAGACGTGTTTGCTAATGAATTTTGTAATCAGATCTTTTGAAAAATTATTGATTTTTATTATATTTTTCATTAAATTTAAAAATTATTGATTTTTATTAATAAAATTACCTTTTTATTATATTTTTCATTAAATTTGCTAACGAATTTTGTTTAACTGATGTCATTTTAAAATTATGGATATATATATAAAATAAAATTAATTTTTAATATTTTAGCAAACACTTTACTTAAATAATGGGAGAAGAATAATTTTTTTTTTTTGGTGCCACTAGCCCACTTTTAATTTGATTAATTTCCAAATAGAATTTAGATTAAATTTAAAAATAACTCGGACAAGAGTATGATCTCATTAAAATCACCTTATCTTGTCTAATCCCATAGCATAGAATTTCGAGAAAACAAACTGATAAAACATAAAACTAAAAAAAACTCATACTAATATTTATTTAGTAAAGTTAGCAATTTATTAAAAAAAGAAAAGTTTAATTTTTTTGTAATATTCATCAGAGGACCTTGACAAGAACATTATTGGAAGTAATGAAATCTTTCTTTTTCTTTATTGTTTTTATAAATTACTAATTGCATTAATTAAACATTTATTAACATTGAAATTTTTTTGGGGGGACAATGTCACTAACTGCCATTGGGGTTTGACATGTTGCACTTGGAAACAAGCTTTACTATTTTGATAAAAACATCCCAAAATTTTATAAAAATAATTAACTAACTGATGCTATCAGTGCTAAGCCTTAATAGATAAGGGTAAATAAGAGATTTCAATTAAAAAACTAATGGTACCATAAAAACAAAATAAAAATAAAAATAAAAATAAAAACAAAGAACCCAGCCAACGCCGCCACCACTATTATTCAACAACCATAACGACAACCAACTAGCATACAATTCAATTTTACCAACAAGATTGAACCAGACGACAACCATATAATTACTGCAATCAATTTCAAATACATTTCTTAATAGCTCCTCTCATATAAGCTTCACAGTTAATGCTAAAGCCACCCATAAAAGGCAAAGTAAGTATAGTTTTTCTCCTCCTCTAAATCAGATGATGAACCATATAATATAAATAACCTGACCTACTTTCTGAAAGATGATATATGGCCCACTGCCAATTTCCCTTTACTTTTCTTAAAACTCTTTGGATACTTTCTAATCCTTAAAAAATCTGCCATGGGTTATCAAAATCATATGAAGGTTAATTCAAATTAATCCCACTCATTTCTAATTTTGGTTTTGATGTTATTTGATGAAAAATGGTGAACTTTATAGTTCCATTTTTTAATTCAAATAACGAACTATGTTTTTTTCAGTGTTACTCAGGCAAAACTCAATGTTGTAAGTGATATTCTCCCTAAAATTTTTTACATATTAATCAAATAGCTCAAATAATCATATACGCATTTTGCAAATAAAAACATGCATCTTAATTTGGCCATTATATGCAAAGAGAATAGAAAAAGTCTCTAAATCTTTGATAGAAAAATAAATGAAACATCAATCTAAAGGCTAAATTTTCTTGAGGAAAGGAACCAAAAACTGACCTGATCTTGCATGCTGACTTGAGAAACGAAAGATGAAGTCAAATTGGAACATTTGGATATTTGGACCACTTCCAAAGCCGGCCAAGTTGAACGATAATTTTCAGGCAATAAATTGGCGAGACTGGCTAGTCCATCAAGTGTTAACTCTCTTAATTTAGGTAGCTCGATGTCAATTCCATCCCTTGCATTTTCTTCACTTCCATGATCCATAAAAAAGACTTCTTTTAACTGATGAGCATCCTTGATGGTAAGTTTCTCAAGTTGCCCAAGACCTCTTGCAATAGAGATTGGAAATACATATTCCAATATCTCACATGAACCTATATACAGAGATTTAAGGCTTTGGAGATTTACATGATGGGTGGGCCCCTTCCATATACACTCCAATTTTGGTAAACGTTCCATTTTTATACTTGTCAAACTTGGGAGTAGCACTGTGCACGACAACCCCTCGGTTCGAAACTGAAATAATTCTTGTAGCTTTTCACATGACCAGATTTCCACTTTCTTCAAATTGTAGAGTCTTAAAAGCAATTCTGTTGGAAACAAGCTACGTATAGCAGGGCATGAAGTTACATATATGGTCTCCAATTTTTCTAGACACCCCCTTGGAATCCTTTGACCATAGCATATATCTCTAAGAAGGCTCAAATCATTGAGAGATAGTTCCACCAAATCAATGAATGCATTAGTTGAAACATCTTGTAGTGATGTGTTTATGATACATGTCAAATCACTACATCCTTTAAGATAAAGATATTTCAACTCGTTAAAGCCATCATGATCTATGTTTGGCAGGATATTTTGAAAACCAGTTGTTTCCTTCAGATAGAGATCTTCCACACTCCTATATAATGCTTTAAATGCAATCAGCAAGGTTGCATCTATATTTGAGATTGATAAAGTTCTGTTGCATAATATTTGAAGACCATCAAATATGTTCACCCGAAGATCATATTGTTGCAAATTGGGGAAAGCAAAGCCTTTCGGAAGGTATGTAGCATCTATTTTCAAATGCAGATTGACCAAGCGGGATAAAGAATTCAACTCAAAGAGGCTAGCACTGCTGATCTCTTCCCTTTTCTCTTCAACCTCCCATATATTACGAATGTATAATTCTTCTAGTTGAGAACATCTTCGTATCAAATTGGAAGGAATTGTCACCAACTGCTTTTTGTTATCGAAATCCAACAACCTTAACTTGCGAAGTTCACCTAGTTCTCTCGGCAATTCATCCAAAGAAGAACTTCGGAGGTAAAGAATCTCGAGTTTGTTAAGCTTTTCAAGGTAAGAGATGTCTCTCAAAGTGCAATCAATCAGCTTTAGAGTCTTGAGATTCGTCAAGAATTCAAGTGATTTTAGTTTTAAGTCCACATCTTGTAGACTTAAGACTTTCAACGCTTTCATCTCTTTAAAACATTCATCTGAGGCACTTAACCTGTTCTTGTACGTACCACCCAAGAACAAAATTTCAAGCTTTGGACATACCAATTCAGAAGGAAGGTCTTCTATTTCGTTGGACCACAAAGAGATTGCCGTATATTGCTGCCAGCCTTTCACATTTAACCACTCCGTTAGTCCCATGCCAGACTTAGTCATAAATACATGCTTTTCTTTGGATGCTATCCACAAGGCAACATCACGGACCATGTCATGCATTTTAACGCGTTCTTGATTTGCATCTAACAACAAAGAAGAAGCTTTGAGGCTTTTCAATGTTACACGCAATTCGCCCCTTGCGTCTTCTATTAAGTTACCATCTGAAAATAAACCTAGCCCAACTCCACATACAATCAATTCATCCACGGAAATCTCATAATCTTCAGGAAATAGTGAACACAACAAGAAAAAGAGCTTGGTGTTCTCATTCTCCAAATGATCGTAACTCACTTTAAGACAAGCATAAACATTCTCATCAAGATCAACAATATCATATACATCCACTAGTTTAGACTTTCTTAACTTTTGAGACACTAGTTTCCATTCATCAACACCTTTATCTCTCAAAGCACTTCCAATAGTTACAATTGGTAACGGTAAACCCTTACATTCTTGAGCAACTTCAATTGCCAAAGCTTTCAATTCCAAAGTGAAGGAACCATCATCTATACCCGCATTTCTTTTTAGTAGAGTCAATCCCTCATCTTCATTTAGGAGATTTAATGGAATTTCCCGTTGACACCTTATAGCAGAACATAACTGTTGTCTTCGGGTGGTTAGAAGAATTTTGCAATGCATGTTGTCTTCGCCAAATGGAAATCCTATTTTAGATTTCAAGTCAAACTTTTTCCAAATATCATCCAAAATTACAAGGCTCTTCTTCTGAGTCTCTGTATTGGTCTTTGTAAATCTCACGTGTAATTGCTTCGCTCCTTTTTCGATATCATCTTCCTCCTTTAGTTGAACGCCTAACGAGTCTGCTAGTTTTCTTTGAATATCTTTGAAGTTTGGTGCTTGTGACACAGCTACCATCACCACCTCATCAAAAATCCCATTTTCTTTGACTTCGATGGCCACTTTTTTAGCCAAGGTTGTCTTTCCTGACCCGCCCATCCCATACAATCCAACTAGACTCGTTTCACCATTTCTTAGTGCCTCAATAATTTGATCAAAAGCAACTTTTGAAGACTGAAAAAGCTCAAAATCTTCAGGTGCTGAAAATTCTGGACCTGGTAGTGTGGCAGGACGACCCACGCAATTGATCATGTCATTACTGGACTTTCGTAGCTCGACCATTTTGTTCTTCTTTTTGGCAGCTTTCCTACCCAGCCAATATCTGCAACCCAAATTAGGACAGCATCCATGAAGAGAAGACTTTTTTGCTTCTATTTCTTCATTCAATTTATGAAACTCATCCTGGATATTCCTCGTCTCCTCTAGCCACTTTTCCACATCGTCATAAATTGTTTCATTATTATTTTTTGCACATTCAACTTTGTTGTCCATGCGTCCTTGTGCCGATTTCAACTTAGTCTCTTCTTCCTTGAGATCTTTGACAATGCTTTTGAAACAACATAAATAATAGCCTTGTTTTACAGTCAACTCCACCACGTACTCTCCAATCTTTGATAAAATACCTCCTGCAATATTTTCGGCCATCCTTTCTTCCCTTATCTAGAAAGTATTAGATCTGTCAAAAATTAAGAGAAAAATATAGGTTAAAAAAATAAACAAATGAAAGCAGCGCAAGAGTAAAAGATTATTATTGATAAGTACCGAGTTGGCTAGCCATGATCTGTCAATCCTTTCTCATTTTTAATATCTACTTAAATAAATTTTTTCATTGAATTGTCATGCAAAATCCAAAGCATCATTTTTTTTTCAAGTTTAATGGTCTAGATAGAAGCTACTTCGATTTTTAAAATTTTTAAAATCAGTTAACAGTTTAATTTTGAACTATCAAATTAAAGTAGATGAATGATTTTAAATCTAATTTTTATTTTAAGCTGAAAATTTAAATTACAACAATTTCAACTGTAATATACCAGGCTTAAAAATTTTCAACCATTCATACCGTTTTGCAAAAAACTTAAGATGGAAATTGAAAAAGTAATATTTAGTATACTATCTCTCTCTCTCTCTCTTTTAACATGATGGGCTAGCCCAAGCCTTGAGCCCAGCCCTCCTCTTTAACCTGGTGAACCAGGTCAGCCCAGCCCACACTGACACCGCCCATTAAGGCTCAACCGCTCAAAGAAAATCCCTCTCCAAGATTGGTGTGAGGGGGATTAGATCCCGAGATCTCGTACTTCCACTAGAAGAGGCCTAACCCCTCGGCTATCTAGTTGGAGGCCCACCCGTCTCAATTTTTAATAGAAAATTTCTAACAGCAGTAACTATCTCATAAATTTAATAACCTCTGATGGCATTTATATTTCATTTATGAAAGAAAAATCTATAAAGTTAAACATACATGATTTATGTGATAGAAATGTTTGTGTTTGTTATGCAAACTAAGAAAGCATGTATAGTAGAATTTTTTTTTAATTACCTAATCAATCAAATTTATTAAATTCATTTAATTTCTCAGTCTCATTCTATCTTCTGCACATTATTTTTAAGTTTTCAACCAAAAGGTTTTAATCTTATGTCAAGATTTTGTGAAAATCAAAGAGATAAGAAATGTTGACATTAAAATCCTGATCAGTGTAAATACTATGAGCGTTAAAAAAATAATAGATGTTAGCTTTGAGGGAATAATTAAAAAGGGAGATTAACTAACTTAATTTCATGAGTATTTTCAATAAATAAAATCATTAAATTAAGTTAAGTCACCACAGGTCCACATAATACTACTTCACAAGTCCTTCCAACTATAACCAAAGCTGCTTCCGAAGCACCTCATTACTTCACAGATTACAATATATAGCAACCATAAACAGTAATATTTCCATCGTCTACGTCCTAACTCTAATGTGATCTCTAGTATAATTTTCGATAATTAAAATACTACATAAAATGCTAGCCAACACAAGGCTAATTCAGAACAACTACATTAAAACATAATCTAAAAATTTTAAAAAAAAAAACCCAAACAGTTGGGTTAAATGGTTATAAGAAGCTTTTAACCCAATCATTAATTACAAATCTATATCTTTTAGAAAAAAATTGTTGAATGATTTCTTTATTTTTTTAAATCCAATATATAAATATACATGTAAGCTAGATTGGACTTATGAAAATAGATTGATTTTATTAAGATACAAACTCAAAGATAAAAAGATTCTCTTCTTTATAAATATTAATATTTGTCCCTTTTTTTGCATTAAAAGTAAAAACATTCAACAGCATAGTTGAAAAGTTAGTTATTTAAGAGGCTATATTATGTATAGACCACAAAATTAGTTTCTATATACCTGAAAATGATTATAAAACCTCTACAAACTTCACTTCACTTCACTCCTTCTCCAGAAAATATGAAATAAAGTGTGAAAACAACACTTCACTTTTGAGGTGAGAGGAAGTAGGACGCATTGCAAATAAAAAATAACAAATTATTAAAAAAAAGATAAAAAAAAGAAAAGAATCTAAGGGATCTTTGGTTATCTTCTAATTGCTTTATTTTCTTGGAGAACAGCAAATTGAAAAATGAGGAGCAGCAGAAGTAAATATCAAAGTTGAGTGATCCCAACCAAGAATATGTATCGTTTGGGATAGATGTGATCAAAGTTATCCTGGAAATGCAAATCAGACTTGTATGTTTAGATCCTTTCGCAAAAAGTCTATTATCCATAAATGAAAATTAATTCAGAATGATGTGTGAGGAAAAAAACCAAATGAAAACGAAGATTTTAAAGAGCCAAGAAACACATTGGCTAGTTAGATATCAAACAAAAGGTAAATTAAAACAACACTATAATAATTGTTTTCCATTGATTAATTAACTGAGTGGACCTAATATATCAGTTTGTTGGGGATAAAGGCCATCGAGGACCTACAAGTTTACTGTAGGAGTAAACTAGCTAGACTTGTTTCATTGAGTACTCTGTTTATTTTGTCTTAATATAGCAGAAAATAAAGTTCACAAAATCATTAATTTGCTCCCCTATTTTCAAAAATGCAAAGATTAAATTCACATAAAGGAACAAAATATTAGAACAAAAGGTCTCAGCAACTTTCTAGCTATTTGATTGTATAATAGATCAATGGTTATGGTTGTGCAAAAATTTGAATTAAAAAAAAAAGTTACAATAGCCTAATTAATATATATAGGGAATTTAACTTGATTCACTTACCTTCTATTCAAGGAGATATCTTCAATCACGAGCCAAAACTTTACTTGATAATCACCAAAGACCACCTTTTTTTTTTTTTGGGGGGGGAACAATCGTCACTCAAGCAATTTGAAACAACCTGCATGATTATGAAACGGCCAGTATAAAAGATGCCAAGAAATTTTAATTATATGCGTAGGAAATTGGAAAACACTATATCATTTTCGTATATATATCCTTAAAGAAATTTTGAGGAGTTTATGCATAAAATTCTAAAATACACATTTTTACTCCTTATAGCTTCATAATTTTGATAGAAAATAATCTAAAATATACATTTTTACTCCTTATATCTTCATAATTTTGATAGAAGATGATCTGTATATAGTAATGCTTGATTAGATAGAAAATACATGATAAAGAGGAAAAAAATTTTAAGGAATTGATGAGAAAAACCATATATTCTAATTGTGCTCAAAGAAGAATTCTAATTGAAAAAATAGGTGCAATTTTTTTTTTTTGATGGATCTATAGAATAATGAATTTCAAAAATCGGAAATAGTCATCCTCTAATATGTAGATTGATCTTGACCTTTTAACTTTTCTATCTTTATATCTTGAAATTATTATTATTTATTAGCATGTCATGTGTGTCTGCTTGTCAATATATGCACACGCGCACGTTTGTATTTGTAACAATTAATATTTTCAAATACCTCAAGATGAGGAGATACCTTTCACTACAACACATGGAACTTTACTTGACAAAATCACCAAATTTTTTTTTTTAATGGGAAGAAAACACCACATAGATAATTTGAAACAACCTGCAAAAAAATTAAACCCATTAACACAATACCAAACTATCTCAATCACCAATTTGCCTTATGGAAATAATTATGTTTTAATCTAATAGAATTGAAGAGGTTATAAAAAAATAAATGACACTAAACTTGTGATTAAAAAATCCTAATCAACTCAAATGTTATGAGCATCACACATAAGAGAGGATGTTAGCATTGAGGGAATAAATAGAAGATCCGATTAACTAACTTAATTTCATAGTAATTCTTCGTGGATGAAGTCTGCATTAAAGTTAATTTTTGTAATATTATTGATGTTATTATTTTCTATAATGAAACAATGTATCATATTGAGCATTAATTAGAGTTAATTTCACGCACCTTTTATAACTAAGGGAACAGATCTTGAACTCACCACTGTCCTTCTGGACAACCACTTTCAAATATATATGAAGCTGCATACAAAGGACCAAAATACATTAGAGACTCGAATATAAAGCAAATCAACGTAATATAGTTGAAGAATCAGTTATATTAGGCCAATATTACATTTGGAGCATAAATTAGTTTCCATCCCTTCAATGATTACAAACCTTCTAGAGAACTTCAGTTCACTCTTTCTCCGGAAAATATGAAATAAAGTGAAAACAACACTTCACTTTTGACGTGAGAGGAAGTATATTGTAAGCACTGCAAATAAAAAGTAACAAATTATTTAAAAAAGATTAAAACAAAACAAAAGAATCTAAGGGATCATTGGTTATCTTCTAATTTTCTTTATTTTCTTGGAGAAAAAGCAAATTGAAAAACAAGGAGTGGCAAAAGTAAATATTAAAGTTGAGTAATCACAACCAACAACATGTATTGTTTGGGATGTGATCAAGGTTATCCTCAGAATGCAAATCAGACTTTTATGTTTAGATCCTTTCGCAAAATGTCTATCATGTATAAATAAAAATTAATTTAGAATGATGTGTGAGGAAAAATACCAAATAAAAATGAAGATTTGAAAGGGCCAAGAAACACATTAGCTAGGTAGATATCAAACAAAAGGTAAATTAAACAATACTAAAATAATTGTTTTCCACTAATTAATTAACTGAGTGGACCTAATATATCAGTTTGTAAGGTATTAAGGCAGTTGAGGACCTACGCAATAAACTAGCTAGGTTTGTTTCATTGAATCCTCTCAATTTTTTGTCTTAATATCATACAGAGTAGAAAGTAAAGTTCACAAAATCATTAATTTTCTCCCTCTATTTTCAAAAAATGCAAAGATGAAATTCACATAAAGGAACAAAATATTAGAACAAAAGGTCTTAGCAACTTACTAGCCATTTGATTGTATAATAGATCAATGGCTATGAATGTGTAAAAATTTGAATTAAAAAGATAAAGTTACAACAACTTAATTAATATATATATAGAGAATTTAACTTGATTCATGTACCTTCTATTCAAGGAGATAACTTCAAACACAGGATAGAACTTCACTTTATAAACACCAAGATTTTTTTTTTTTTTAAGGAAGCAATCACCGCTCAAGTAATTTGACACAACCTGCATGGTGAATTATGAAATAGCTAGTTTAAAAGATGCCAAGAAATTTTAATTATATGCATACTTAACTAAGTAATAAGGAAATTGGAAAGTACTCTATTATTTTTGTATAAGTATCCTTAAAGAAATGGCGAGGAGTTTATGCATAAAATTCTAAAATATACATTTTTACTCCATATATTTTCATAATTTTGATAGAAGATGATCTGTATATAGTAATGCTTGATTACATAGAAAATACATTAGAAAGATGAAAAACTTTTAAGAAATTGAGGAGGAAAATCATATATATCTGCAAATTTAACAATATATAATTGTACTCAAAGAAGAATTCTAGTTGAAAAAATAGGTGCAATTTTTTTTTCTTTTTATGGATCTATACCTTAAAGAATATGATGATGAATTTCAAAGATCATACATAGTCGTCTGGATTTTAACTTTTTAACTTTTGTTTCTTTATATCTTGAAATTATTAATATTTATTAGCATTTCATTTTGTGTGTGTTTGTGCGTAATAATTAATATTTTCAGATACCTTACGATAAGGTATACCTTTTACCAAAACACACAAAACTTTACTTGACAAAACACCAAATCTTTTCTTTTTTCAATGGGAAGCAAACGCCACTCAAATAATTTGGAACAACCTACAAAAGAAATTATGAAACCCATTAACACAATACCAAAGTATCTCAATCACCAATTGTTATTATGGAAACAATTATATTTTAATCTAATAGAATTGAAGAGGTTAAAAATACATATGGCACTAAAATTGCTATTAAAAGAATCTTAATCAACTCAAATGTTATGACCGTCACACATAAGAGAGAGGATGTTAGAATTGAAGGAATAATTAGATCAAGATCAGATTAACTAACATAATTTCATAGTAATTCTCCATGGATGAAATCTGCATTAAAGTTAATTTCTTTAATATTATTAATGCTATTATTTTCTATAATGAAACAACATATCATAGTGAGCAAATCTTGAAAGTTAATTTCACATACATTCTATAATTAAGGGGACAAATCTTGAATTCACCAGTGTAATTCTTGACAACCACTTTCAAATATACATGAAGTTGCATACAAAGGACCAAAAGACGTTAGAGACTTCAGTAGAAAGCAAATCAATGTAATATAGTTGAAGAATCGGTTATACTGAAGTTAATATTACATTTGGGCACAGAATTAGTTTCCATACCTTGAAAGCAAGAGTATGAACAGCTTAACGGACTATTGATCAGAACTTCACTTCATTGTTTCCTCACAAAAGTATAAAGAAAGTGAAAAAGGCAATTCACTCTCGTGAGATGAGAGAAGTAAAGAGAGTACTGCAAGTAAAATTTAATTACAAACCAAAAACAAAAAACAAAAAAACCATCAAAGAATAACCAAAGAATCTAGCTCATGAGTTAGTTGGTTATCTTCTAATTTTCTTAGATAAAAGAAAATTGAAAACTGAGGAGCATATGGCAAAAGCAAACATTAAAGATGAGAGATCACAACAAAGCAAACTTACCGTTTGGGAAGATCAAAATTATCCTGGAAATGCAAATCGGCAGCCTTTATATTTAGACTCCTTGCAAAATGTCCACTTCTGAATAAGATGAATTCAAAGATTAATGGTCTAGCAAAACACATTAGGTAGATCAAACAAAGGTTAAAATAAAATAATAATCTATACAAAATGATATACTAAAAAGGTTAATTTCACTTACCAGTTCCCTAGTTTGTTGTAAATTAAAGTGATTTTTAAGGAATTATATACATACATGTGTGTGTGTGTGTTTGTGTGCATATTTTTATTGTTTATAATGAGTTTAACATGTCAAAATTATATTTTTGACGATCTATATGATACCTTACTTTATTATACATATATGAATTTTGATAATTAAAAATAATTAAGAATCTATCATTTGTACCATATCTCATAATCAAAAGTTACTTAATATTTCTATTTAAGGTGATATTATTATGTATATCAAAGAGAAAAAAAAAAAAAAAGAAACAAAGGTCACAGAGTTCATAGCTCGCGTTATGAAAAACTTTATTTAACAAGCCTTTGATAGCTAATCAATGATTGGCACATAAGGAATACTCTAGCAAAAACAGAAATAGAAGAACAAATAAAAATTACATAAAATTTACCTATTTAATGATAATATTATAGTAAGTCAGGTTGTAAACATATGTCTTATAATTAAAAAACACACATGACATAACTCAAAAACATGGATTATGTTGACTTTATTCAGCTATCTAGCTACAAATAATTTTGATTTTAATCTCATTTTATCCTCTACATATTACTTATTGTTTTACTATATTTTTAAATTTTAAGTATTTTTCTCTTTTCATTAATTTTGTTACATATTTACCGTTAGTTTATAATAGTTTGTACATGTTTATTTATTTATTAGTCAATTAGGAGATCCACATATTGAATTGAAAGGCCATACCTGAGAAAATTTTAATTCATATGAAAACTCCCTCTCTCTCTTCTCTCTCTCTCTCTCTCTCTCTCTCTCTCTCTCTATATATATATATATATATATATATATATATGAGGAGATATTTTAACAAAAGACTTTTCAAAAAAAAAAACTAGACACAATTTTCTAGCCGTTGATCTATAGAATCCAATGGTTGAGATGATTGATAAGTTGGCAACATTAAATGCGTCTTGTTGACTTTCAATCTCAACCATTAAATTTTGTGAGATCAAGGGCAAGAAAATTGTACCAAAATTTTACGTTAAAATATCCCCAAAAACTAAAATATGGCATGAAAAAGATATAATGTCAGTAAATTTTAACAATTTGTTGAAAAATAATTATTTTATAAAATATAAAATCTATTAGTAATAGATTTTCTTTAAATTAAATGAAAATTTTTAAAAACTTATTTTTGGCCTATGCTATGTTTTCAAAACAAATGAATCAATGGCATGTTTCATCACATTCTATACAGAAAAACAATAATAATTCATCAAATAAAAGAATTATTAACATAATTTAATAATATACAAAATGCTAAAGTGCTAATTCTCAACGTTTTGGCTAAATATCAAAACTGCGGGATAATGCTACTCTTCTAAATACACCTCGAAATTAGAATCTAATAATGATTGAATGTTACAAATGATTTTCATGTGGATGGCATGATGAAATAATTAAAGATGTGGTAACCTTAATTTAAAGCTAGATCACTTCGTTATAAAATTTTAAGATGAGTAGTATCACTTCAAAATTGTAATATTAAGCAATAATAAGATTAATGTCCAAAGATGATAATTTCCAATATTGAAACAACATACCATTAAGCATTAGAGCTGATTTCTCATACCTTCCAGAATAAAGGAGATAAATCCTAAAGTCAACACAAGTAATTCTAGACAAGCCCTTCTAAATATGAAGATGTAAAACACCACGCTACTTTAGAGACTGTAATATATGGCAAACAAACAATGAATTAATAAAATATTACCAAAGGCTAAATCCAACTCCAATAATCTAAAATAAAATTGCAAAATTTAAACATTATGCTAACCCAGCACAAGTATAATGAAGAAAACTATATTTAAATATAATCTGAAAAATATGTATCACATGCATGTCTACAGCATGCACTACCATGCTTATTGTAGTTATGTTATTAAAATTTTTTTATTGAAATAAAAAAAATCCAACTAAATAACGTATTCGAGAATTTAAAACTAGTTTCCTCGCCTTTTACTGCAAGATTTTATATCAATCACCTAATAATGAGAACTGTTGATGAGATTTTCACTTCACTATTCCTCGAAGAAATATGAAAGTAAGTTAAACGTCATAGACGGGTTGCAGCATGAGAGCCAGTAAAACGTTGTTGCAAGTCAACTGCCTGTTTAATTCAAGCTCTTTTTTTTTCTTTACATACACTAGCGATTAATTGAAAATTCTTTTTAAGTCTAATGATATTAGGATAAAACATTAAAAAATATATATATATAAATAAACAAGTAAAATAATTAGCTTACTTTCTTCTAGAGTTGTGACTGTAAATATTTCTTCGATAACTTGAGAGAGAACTTTCAATTGACTACCAGCTGCAGATAAATGAAGCAAAACGAAACGAAATTTTCAGGTCAGTGAAGCAGTGTAAGTATTGCAAATAACAAAAGTTATCAGATCGAAACGTAATCAAAGAATTATCTCAACAATTAATTGTTGATTTTATATCTTCTAACTTCCTCGACTTTCCTAGAGAAAAGAAAATTGAAAAATGAGTAGCAAAAGCAAAATTTGAAGTTGAGTGGTCACCACTAAGAAAATATTACCGTTTGGGATGATCGAAGTTACGTTGTCCTGGAAAATGCAAATTGGGTTGTATGTATATGTTTAGATCCTTTGCAAAATGTCGGCGAATAATATCAATTCTTATGCGAGTGAAAACGTGTAACTTGCAAAAGGCGAATGATGGAAGCGAAAGGCAATTTCACTTTAGGGCCAGAATAGGTAGTTCATATAATAACAATGTTAAAAAGTTAATTTTGCTTGATATCCTTATGTTTTGGTTTGACTTTTATCAAATCATTTACTGATATAAGTGATAGATATGAACTTCCTCATTAAAGAAAAATTTAAGGTTATATAATGAAATTAATCCAATATAAAGATTGAAAATTTTAATTAGGTATAATGACATTCTAATTAATTTAATTTTAGATAATTAAAAAAAACTAGAAAATTCATTTCCTTTATAATAATTTGATAAATATATTAATTTGTCAGATAAAAAGATTAGGTAGAATGACATTTTCTTTTCTCTCATATATACCATTTCAATTTTTTTAATACAAAAAATATTAAATATATCAAATTATCTGTGTGATATATGATATATTAATTAAAGTTTATTTTTTGTTATTTTTTAATTTTTGGTATAGAAAAAATTAAATTTATCTGTTGATATCTTTTTGACAATCTATATGATATCTAAACATATTAAACATGAGTTATATTGTGTCTATAATTTCTAAATTATATTTTAAGTTTAATTAATATCTCAAGTGATGTAACAAAAAATTTAGAACTTATATCATTCATCGACATTTAATACAATCATTTATTATAGTAATTCAAGATTTCTGTTTAAGTCCTATTATTTGGGACGCAACTTACGATTAAAGTGAAAATTTGGGATACACAAATATTTGGGTTTTGATATTGAAAACAATAGTATTGTTTTTGGGTCCGCCTTGGGTCAAAAGCTAGTATATGAACACGTTGAAACCCAAAGCTTTTTTCCGTTGCTTTTGCAAAGGTGAAAATGCTTTGTCGGCCACTACCTGACGCCTATCCAATGAAAAGATTAAACTAACAGGAGACGAAAAAAAGGAAGAAAGTGAAAAGAGACTAACAATAGACAACAGGCAACATTGAATCATTTAAGGGTACAACTTTACATGGGTCAAGGTCTTTTTTAATATAGAAAAATGTTATTTGCCTCTGTTGGATTTTTGGATTTGAATTATTTTATTTGATTGCAGGTCATAAAGAAAGAGATAAAATTTTATTACTTTGCAGAAAGTTGAAAAATAGTCGACAAAGAGAAAGATAATGAGAGAGTTTACAGATTATGAATTCAAGAGATAATCAAAATAATATTGATTATTTTCCAATTACTTTATAGCGTTGTTTCGAACAAACAAGTTTGACTTTGAAATAACTGATTGTGGTGCGTTCATCTCATATGAGTAGATGTTAATTACTCTGCATTTACTACTGGACCGCAGCAGTGGCGGATGGCAGTGAAAAGCATTTTGTTTCCTTTCTCTCTTGAGACATTTCTATTGAATCTCAAAATCTGAAGTTAATGTTCCAAAAAAAAGAAAAGGAAGTAAATTAATATTATCGGCTAAAGGCTGACCCCAGCGCAGAGGGAGCACGCACACCCCTGGTTCCCTCCTTGGGTTGGCAGCGGGCCAAGGTATAGATTTTTTTCAGATTTGTGTTGATCATGATAACATTATTGAAAAGAAATAATAATAAAGGGCCCAGCGTTCATGAATTATGGCGAGAAAAGCTATACCTACGAAAAAAAAATCTTTGTTATATAATATAATTAAATCAATTTTTTAATAGTATATTTCATACAAACATATTAAACATACAATAATACTATTTCTTTAAATTATATCCTAAGATTAGTTAGTATCTCAAGTGATGAGATAATAATTTAAGAAATTGTGTTATTTATTATATTCATGCGTTCGATCATTTGTTATATTGATCCAATATTTATATAACAAATAATATGATTTGAGACTCAAATTAAACTTAGGATTAGAGTTAGAATTTAGAATTTACAGTAATGCTTATCAATTATATTTATTTTTTATATTTAAAATAACATTATAATTTTGGATCCCATGTAGGTTAGGTATAGATTTGTTTGAGATTTTGGCTATAACATCATTTTACTCATAATTTACTCAGGGTTTGAAGTTGATAACCCATGATGTGAAAAATAAAAAACTTAATTTAATTCAAAAGCAATGATATGAACACGTTACAACCTCTCTTTCTTTGCTTTTGGAAAGTAAATGAAACGACCACGTAATGTCTGCCAGATTGCCACCACAACCTGACACCTGCCTAATTTCAAATGGAGAAATGACAAAAGACGGTAAAAACAATTAGGCGAAAAGTATATAATTTCTACTTACATTGAATCCCGAGTGTACAGAGAGTCGAGGTCTTATTTTCTATTATTTTTATCATTATTTCACATCGTTCCTAATTATCTAACGTTTTAAAGGAGAAAAAATCTTTTGTACCGCGGATACATCAATCACTTTACAATAAACTAATGTTAGGATGTCGCGCAACATTAGTAGGGTGAGCATAAATCTACGACTGCTGTTGAAGAATTTACAGTTCCAGAGTAGAGCTTTTCAATTCAATTGTTACTGCATTCCAGTATCCTCCCAATCTTATGTTGCACTACAGGAAACCGTAATATGAAGAAAATAAAAATGAAGATATCTCCAGGATAAAGCTAATCCGTCCTTAAATGTTACAGAATGCCTTAAGGATGCAAAGGGACATAATTAAAGTGAATTTGAAACACTAGAAGGAAAGGAAAATAGATATTTTGAACGCAGCCCATACTGAAAGAAATATAGGGTGAATTATATTATTTATCATATTAATTAATTTCGATCATTTGTTATATTAATTCAATATTTATATATCAAATAATATCGTTTAAGACCTAAATTAAACTTAGGATTAGAGTTAGAATTTGGAATTTATAATAATATTTATTTTTTGATATTTAAAGTAATATTATGAATTTTGGGTCCGGTATAGGACAAGGTATACATATATGTGTAAGATTTTGACTGACCATAATAGCATTATTTTACTCACGGTGGATGACTCATGATGTGAAAAATTAAAAAAAAAAACTTAACTTATTTTTTCTTTGCTTTTTGGGAAGTAAATGAAACCACCGTGCAACGACCACCACTACCTGACGCATACCTAATTTGGAACGAAGAAATAATGAGAGAAGACAAAAACGATTAGGTGAAAAAAGTGCAAATCATTCTCGAGAAACAATAATACAGATTTCTGTTCGCATTAAATAGAATCCTAACATACAAAGAGTCAAGGTCTTATTTTTTATTATTTTGACAATTGTTGCACAACTTTTTTAATCGCCTAAAAAATGGATTGACCAAAAATGTTTTTTGATGTCTTTGAATGTGTGCTGGAGATATAAGATTGGATGTAAAAGGATTTTGAGTTAACGAAAAATGTTGTTGGGATAAAATTAGATAGAATAAGTATGGAAAAATTAAAAATTAAAATATTAATTATCAATATTTGAAAATATTATCAAATTAATTTTTATTCAAATTGGAGGCAAAATTGGTGTGTTAATAGTCAGAGTTAATCGAAGTTCAACGGACACTACCATTTGGAGGGTGTTTTTTAGTTTCTATTTACTTTTTTGACTAATTAGTTTGGGGTCATTTTATAGTATATACGATGTATCAGTATATTATTTGTCAATTTTTTGTAAATTTAGTGTAAAAGTTACAAATCTTTATATAAAAATCTTAAATGTGAAAAAAAGGTTATAAATTCACATTTATGATTTTTATACAATGATTTACAACTTTTATACTAGTTTACAAAAAATTAAAAATAGTTTTATTTACAACTTTTACACTCTACATTTACGATTTTTATATAAAAATTTACAACTTTTATATTAAAATTACAAAAATTTAAAAAAGTGATACACCATGATGCACCGTAGCTAAATCCATTAGTTTGGGGGGTCCAATGTTAATGCCTCGAAGTGTGATGGATTGACCTTGAGGAGACTTGCAAAAAATTAATGTTAATAAATAAATTATTTCTTCTTGGTCGTTGCAGGCTTCCTCCGGCTCCATGTCTCTCCACAAAAACCTTCTTAATCTTCTAAGACTTCAACCAATTATTTTCATCACTAAAAAAAATAAAAATAAAAAAAAATTGGTTTGCAGTTTGCAAGGATTCCATTTTAATTCTGGGATAAGTTTTACGAAAAAAGACAACTTAATTTGATAAATCGTAATCCATTCTTTTCCTTTATTTAATTGTTTCTAAATTTATTAAATTAATTTTAATTGAAATAAATGGTAAAATAAGTATTTTGTTGGCAGAGTTAATGTCTGAGGTGAGTAACGTTTGGGGAACCTTTAAACCCTTTTTTCTTCGCTATCTTAAAAGTCTAAAGACTTACATGTCTGCCCGTCACAATTTGGCCGATGGAACATAACAAATAAATCATGCAAGATAATTTACTAATCTAACGGTGTTATTAAATTATTTATGGATTGATATACCATAACTTTTTTCCAACAAATTTTGATAACATTATTTTGGAAGTGATATCTGGAGCAAAACGAGAAACTATTTTGAATTGAATTGATAAACATGCATACAGCGAATAAAAAGTAAGAAAAGAATAACATATCAAACCATAAACAAATAATCATCTCAATGATATTATTTATCTTCTCATTAACTTCCTTTATTTTATCAAATAACATAAAAGTTGAGAGACCACGATCAAGAACACATACCATCTCGGATGATAGATTAAAGTTATCCTTGAAAATGTCTAGCTCTTATTAATAAAAATTCATAGACAAAATACCAAATAAAAATAGGCAATTCACTCTAGTAAACATGACACTTAAAATAGTTGAATCTTAATAGACAGTCTAGAAAATGAATATGATACTTAACAGTCTATGGTCTTTATTTCGGTTTTGGTATTTAAAAATAATGAAATTATCATTTCTTTGTTGCATCCCAAAATATGAAGCTAGTGCTCTATTCAAGGTAATATTTGAAAAAAAAAGGGTAAATAAATAATTTCAGCTAAAGGCGCATGGAGAGGCCGGGGAAGCACGTGCCTTCCGGTTCCTTCTTGGCTGGGTCAAGGTGGAGATTGTATTAAATTACGATGAAAAAAGCTAGCAAATGGAAAAACATTACAAACTCTTTTTCTTTGCTTTTTGAAAAGCTTAAAGGAACATCTTAGCCTGTCTGCCACTACTCTGCAACTTTATCTTATAGAAAATGACATCTCTGAAGAGACGACAAATGTGAAGTGATGTAAAGAAAGTAACAATAATAGTAGAGATTCCTTTCTCATCACATATTTAAATCATTGTTGTAACTTTCTTAGTCAATAAATAAATATAGTGATTTATATTATTTTTTATAATTATTGTATAAATATTGGGGCGTGTTCGATGGACTGGTGACTTTGTATAAAACTGTATAAAATGTCTATAACATGTTTGGTTTGAGTTTGAGTGTATTAGAAAGCACAATAAAGAAGTATTATTTTCCAAAACTATGCCACGTCCCCCTTTGGATTAGGACGCACGTGAGGAGAAAATTTGAGATTTATCTTAACTCTCTAGAAAATAGATAGATATTTTACTTAAATAAAATACTTATAAATAAATAATTAAGAAATCACAAAAACTTAATAAAATTAAATAATTTATATTACTTATGAATATAATAATAAACACACATTTTAATTGTTATAGCAAATATTTTAATTAAACATTTTATTTTTTATAAATATAGCTAAAAAATTTAATTATTTACATTTTTAAATAAAATATTTCAAAATAATAAGAGATGTTGATTATATAGTAAAATATTTGTTCTTTAATTATAATAGTATGTTGTATAGAGAAAATAACTAAATAAATTTAATATATTTAATTAATTATTAAAGATTTTATTAATAATTAAATACTAAAAAATTGATTAAATGTGTTAAATCAATCATTTATTTGTTTATTGAAATCATCCAGATTAAGATTTAATTAACTTATTATTAATATATATAATTTTGTACAGTTTAATATCGTATCAAATTTATTATTATATTAAATCTATCTAATCTTATCACATCCCATCCCATATTATTGAAATGATGTAACAGTATTATTTTGAAAGCGATTGAAATTTAAGAAATAATAGTTTATTTGCTAATTATTATATAAACCAGCTTTTGTAATGTGTATGATAAAACGATTTTGGAATGTGATTATGTCTAATTAAAATTATAATATACAAATTTGTTAGAGATTTTTTTCAAAAAAGATTGTGGCTATGAAAATATGATTATTTTTTACTAGCTTTTGATAATTGAAATTTCGATATTGTATTCATTAAAAATAGCAAAATATAAAGTTGATCCTTTTTGTTATAAAAATCTTGTCGTCAGTTTTCATAATAATAACACTTTTGTCAGATCGTCATTGGTCTGGTTACAAAGAAAACCAATAAAAGATGGCAAAATCAATGAGCTAGAAAGTTGAAGAAACTAATAATAGCCGAACAATATCCATTATTTTTGTAATTACTGTATTAAGTACGTATTTCAGTTTACTAAGGGCTTATCCTGATTCCTGAAATTTTTTTCTAATCAGGCTAAGTCAAATATTTTTTTTATAATAAAAATTAATGATAATCCCTAAGTCATAATATGTTTTAAATTTTTTCATGTTATTTATAATTAAGATGTGCCCGTTCTTAATGTTTAAACAACTTGCATACTTTATTTAACAAAATTAATTCAAGTCAACAGTTGTCATACAAGAAACCAAAATATTATAAAACATAGAAAGATATTTTAAAAAGTCTACGTCAAAAGTTAATTTTACTATCTTTGTATTTCGGTTTAATGTTAATAAAAAAACGAGTTTAAAACACACACACACATATATGTACCTTTTTAAAGTCATTGAAGATACTCTATAATAAAGCTTTCATCAAATCATTTACTAATAAAGAGACAAAAAAAGAACTCTTTGCAATAAAGAAAAAATTAAGGTTATTCAATAAAATTAATCCAATATAAAGATTTAAAATTTTAATTCGGTATGATAACATTCTGATTAATTTAATGTTAGATAATTGAAAATAAGCTAGAAAATTCATTTATTTTGTAATAACTTGATAAATATATTAATTTATTAGGTATAATAACATGCCCTTTTTCTCTCTCATATGTATTGTATTAAAAAATCTCTCAATTTTTAATACAAAAACATTAAACGTAAGCTGTCTATATGATTTATGATATATTAATTAAAGTTCAATTTTGTAATTTTATGAAATTTTTTAATGTAAAAAATTAGGTCAATGTGTTAATATCTTTTTGGAAATCTATATGACGCTTAAGCATATTAAACATGAACAATATTGTATCCATACTTCCTAAATTATGTTTTAAGTTAAATTAGAATCTCAAAGTGATGTAACAATAATTTTCGAACTTATATCATTCATTACATTCAATACAATCATTTATCATATTAATTTAATATTTATATATCACTATTATTTGAGACGCATAAACTTAGGATTAAAGTTTAAATTTGGCATATATAGTAATATTTATTCAAAACATTTCGGTTTTGATATTTTCAACAATAACGTTATTTTTTCGTCAGCCCACCCGATGCGTATCCAATGGAGAAAGAATAAATAACAAGAGAGGAAGAAAAGATGAAGGTCAAAAGAGATTAATAATAGATAATACTCAACATTCAATCATAAGTGTATAACTTTACAAGGGTAAAGGTCAATTTTTTATATAGAAAAAAATGATTTATCTCTATTGGATTTTTGGATTTGAATGATTGTAGTTACAAAGAAAGAGATAAAATTTTATTTATTTGCAAAACGTTTGAAAATAGTCGACAAAAAGAAAGATAATGATGGAGTTTACAAAGAAAAAAATAGGAAATAGATATTGAAGTTTAGGTGTTCAACAAAATTATTTTTGGAAGATAATAAGATTTTTGTTAAGTGCATTCATTAGATTTTTAAACGCATTTTTCTTCTAATTTTATCCTTAATAAAATTTTGAACAAGGTTTTATGAAATGAAAAAGGAAGGATGGCTAATATAAAGCTACCGTTTTAATTGGAAAGATTATAAACTTTAACATTAAAATTAGTTTTCCTAAACTTTAATGTAAGACTACAAACTCCCTAATGGACTTCACTTCTCTATGCCTCAATGATCTTCACTTCTCTATGCCTCGCTGAAATATTATTAAAAAAAAAAAAAAAAAAAAAGTGAAACGCCATAGAAGGTTACATAAATATTAAAAAGTTAACGCCTCTTTGCAACTTCCCATCTTCACCTATTTTCAGATCTTGGCCTTTTGAGACATGTGATCATAAGCAAATTTTGTTTCTTAAACCTAAGACCGAAGTATGTGTAGCTTTGAAAAATATTTTTATTGCCTAATGAAATTGAGTTTACACTATAAAAGTTCCATTCTTAAATATAGTCTTAACTCAATTTTACTGTTCTCAATCTCACATTAAAAAAATCATAAATTTTATTTTTAAATACTGAATAGATGCAAATGTAATTTTCAATGATTTTAATTATACTAATATAATAATGAAAATTGCCAGGTAATACATGTTAAAGCAATAAATAAAACACTTACACTAAACTGTTTTTGTTAATTATATCTTTGAAACATCAATCATATGCAAAACAACCCGTTATCTCAACATATCCATTGAGCCATGAAAAAAAATTCTTTCAATCATATCCCTATATGATAGAATATAATATATAAAAAACGAATTTGTATTTTGTGTTTTAATTTCTATTCAATTGGTATTAGAATTTCTTATTTTGAAATATTTTGAGTCAAATTATGGTTTTATAGAGTATAGACTATAAAAGAGTACGTTTTACACTAATTTTCTTATTCAATCATATTTTATTAAATTTATAAAATCCAATATTGTTTGTTCAAACTGTTATTATTATTTTTTTTTGGGTTTCCGCAACACCATCTATCCCCTAATTGCTCTTCGTTTTTAATTTTATCGAGAGAGAGCAAGTGAAGACTTCTGAACTGGAAAGTAACCCAATTTAGTACACCACGTTGATTGCTGCTTTCCTGGCTCTTCCCTTCTCCTTGATTACAGTGAAACCTACTATGCATTACACACAACGTGATGGTGGGCCAGTGGTAATTGACTAAGTAAATCGAATCTTTTAAAATCTGACAAAGATTATATAATTTCCTTCTCGTACATACATGTATCGCTGGTCCACGCAAAATCATTCACGTAAGCAGCCACGAATTAAATGAATTTCAAAAAAATAAAAATGTTAGACAATAATTTATTACTATTATTTTCTTTAAAAATGAGAGTTTTGCTAAAATTATTATATTATGAAAAGAAATTTTAATTATTAACTATAATAATGTTTAGTAAAGTTTTTTGTCTCTCATGTTTTTATCATCGGGCTCAAAATATAAATTTTGTTGAAAATAAAGATTATAATAATCACGTTGCTAGGTTAATAATAAAGGTTTATAGTTTTGAAGTGTGAACACAGTGTAAAATTGACCCTTTTTTGTGACTTATCAGACCGAATTTCAATGATATATTGGGCATAACGAGGCTTCTCTATGTCTAGCCTTGTAATTTGCCACTTTCGGTCGTCAATTGCTTCGTAATTTCCTCCAATAAATTTCCAGCGTAAATTCTATTCGACATGTTGGTGAATATGAAATAATATTTTCAAAAACATTAACCTACCCACGCTATGTAAATTAACTAAGGCTCATTAGTTTATGATCGTGTTCTTCAACAAATTATTCGATATCTATTCATGATAATTATTGTTCAGCATATTTAGGGGTGGTAATTTTTGACACGACACGCGAATACGATTTGACACAACATGGATTTAAGCGGGTTTGTGTTTTGACATATTCGTATTCGTGTCGAAGATGTTAACCCATTTAATAATCGTGTCGTGTTCAGGTTGAGAGTCTTCAACATACGAATACGATTATGACACGACACGATTATGACACGAACATGATTATGCACGAGTAATACGAATAACACGAATACATATTATATACGATTGACATGATAACACGATTAGCACGAATATTGACACGAACACGATTATAACACGAGTAATATGAATAACACAAATACATATTATACGCGATTGACACGATAACACGATTAACACGAATATTGACTCGATTACACATTAAATTTAAAAAAACTAAACTTTTTAGACATTTTAGTCCTTACATGTATTCAAATTTTAAAATAAAAATAGAATTTTAAAAACCTAATAAATTTTAAAACTTACAATATTTTTGTCATTTAACAAAAGTTGGAAACCTAATTCTATAACGTGTCATAAACATGTTAACGGGTCATAATCGTGTCAATCAGGTCGTGTCAGTAATATAAACGTGTCTTAATCGTGTTAGACAGGTCGTGTTCGTGTCTAATATGATTACGACCCGTTTATTATTCGTGTTAGCGTGTCATGTTGTGTTACCCGTTTAATAATCGTGTCGTGTTCGTGCCGTATCATAGTGACACGAATAATAAACGGTCATATTCGTGTTGGGTCAATCTTTATCGTGTCACAGCTCGACACAACAGGAACACGAATTGCCACCCTGCATATTGCCTTCAAATTTACTGAATTTTAGTTGTGCATCTTTTCAAATTTTCCTAAACTAGAAATTTTAAGTTGTTCAGGATTCCATGATTATACATTTAATTTTGAAAAATAACATATGACATATATACACAGTCAATATATATATATATATATAATTTTTAAAAATAATATATATATACACATTTAATTTTGTTTATATATATATATAAACTAATTATATGAGGAATGACTGCTTCATCTTCTCTTTATATTTATGAATCCTAATTTGTTTTAAACACATTGAAACCTTAATTAAGCAAAACATAAAAAAATGCCATTCAAAATAAATCATTGAAAAGATTTTGATCATTAATATTATTGATTAAACTAAGAGCTGTAACAATATAACAAAATTTAAGAATAAAATTCAAACTCCATTAAAATCCAATAGTAATTTAATTAACGGTTAAATTGAAAAATAAAAAAGTCAAATGTCATTAAAATAAATAATAATTTATTAGGTTATTATGAAAATATCTAAATTTAATATTAAGTGCAATGAGAAATGGCATAAAATTGGTTTAAGATTTATCATTATATTTTAATTAAATTGCAAGTGGCATCCAATGAAATTAAAAAATAAATAAATGAACAAATAAAAAGAGGGTTGAAAGTATTTGATCTTAAGTTTAGAAGTCATCATGTGTAAATTTAAACAAATCACAGTCGTGGTTTAGAAGAGCCAAGGATTAAATGGTGGGTTTTAAAGGTAATATAGGAAGAAGAAAGACTAAGTCTTGAGGAGTCAAAATAACGGTGTGTATATATATATATATATAATGTTAGACTTACAATATTTATATAATATAAATTCTACAATATGGTATGACAGTTTAAGTGATAAAATTCTATTGAATATGTAATTTTTCTCATCTATTTTTTCTCCCCCAATGAATTTTGGTAATTTAGACAACCACGTCACGTTGTAGAATATATGTTATATGAATGTTATAAATCTAGCATTACTCTACATATACGCGCACACACACTCTTCAAGTTAAACATAGAATACCTATATTAAAGTCTTTTAAGTTAATTACACCGATCAAATATAATACAGCTTTGTTTTTAAGGTATAATATATATATATATATATATATATATATTATATATATATATATAATTGTATTTAATAACACCCATGAATTAGAAATATGTGATTAAGATAAAAATTAATTGACAAAAAGCCATTATTATATAATTTTAACATTAATTAGACCATTAACTCTGGAATTATGTATAAAATGAAGTATACAAGAAAAATTTAATAATTGGTTATGTTGCGCTGATTTTGACAAGCGTGTGTGTGTGTGTGTGTATAAGAAACAAAATTTGTATTAATGAGAAATCGTAAGAATACAAATGTGGACTAGGAGACCACAGTTAGAAATTGAGAAAGAGAGACACCTCCACCCCAAACAAAGATGATTTTGACATGTATATGGTAGCATAACAAATGAAAATATAGTTTTATGCATCCCAAAAGTTCTATCCAACTTAAAAATTATTGAGGTATAAAACTAATATTATACTCATATTTACTAATTTAAACTTTTAGGTAAAATAATATACTTAACATAGTATCAATGCTTTTTAATCTAACGGTCTAAATTTAAACTCATCCACTATAAATTAAAAAGAATTATATTGACCCATAAAAAATCCAAAAAATGTTGTAGACGTGCCAAAATAGTGCATATGAGACTTTGCACATGAGAGGGCACGTATTATTTCTATTTTTTCAAAAAATTATTCCCTGTAAGAAAAATTGTAACATTACTATTTGAATGTGAACTTGTATCTTTTTGTAACCGATAAAAACATCATCTTAAGCTATTATACTTCTTTCAATATTAAAATGATTGCACTGTAAAATTTTTATACAACCATATTCAAGCCCCTTAAGTCTTCACCATATTGTCATTAAATGTCGTTCAGTTGCATACCCGAGTGATTAAACATTGAAGCCAATGTTGAATTTGTTTAATGTCCAAAATAGCTGTTGTGTTTGTTAAAGTCGGAGTCCGAAGTTTCCTGCTCTTCAGATTCATGTTCTTTCTTATTGTTAGTCACTACATTAACATTCAAAGCTAGTTTTGGAAGGTAACCATTCAATCAAGAAAAAGGTGCATAATACTAAATAGAATGATTCTGGTAATTCAAACAATTTTGGGGGCATCCAAGAGGCACGTAGAAGAATTTCCTTCCTCGAAATGCGTATATGAAAATTAAGATACATATGTGGAACAAAACAGAACAAAGCTCATCTCAGCAACTTCACGTGCAATACGCTTTTCTCAGGCTATTATGGAAGGATATTTTCAAGATACACCTGAATACCCCTTAGCAAGCTATTGAATTTCTTTGTGCACTTCATTTGCAAGAATTGCGCTTCACAAAGGATATATTAATAGATATAAGAAATAGTGAATCTGAAACGCCAGGAGGGATGCAAAGCTGAGAAGTAGAATCTCTTCTTTTGAAACCTCAGATATTTTGACAAAAGTTATCGTGAAAGATGGCTCATATATATAAATTGGAGAAACTTTCAGTCACACACGTCCCATTATAGTTCTTATCCAAGAATCTTATGAGCGACAATCAAAACTCTCTATTTAAACCTCATTTCCAACATTCACTAGCATTGTCAAACTTATTGGCAATAGATTGCCCATCAGCTAATGGAAATACCAGAAAATGCAGGATCTCATCAACTCAAATTTGATAACCTTACTTGCACGACATCTTTAAAGTCTTATAAAGAATCAGAAAAACAGAATTGGTTTATGGCATTAAGCCTCTATTTTCCAATAGCTTGAGACAGTACTCTCATCTTTCCTTCATCTGATACATGTATCCTTAAACTGTTTACGAGAAACAACAGAGCAGGGAAGAATCCTAACTCAAATATGATAACTTTATTTCTAAAAAATTACTCATCCTAAAAAAAAATGATGCTAATTTATTTATGCACAACAAACTGATTCAAAAATTCATGTCCTAGTTAAAACAAAGTTGCAATTGGGAGTGGAAAGAAGAAGCAGAACACTTGTAGCATACAATAACACAAAGAAAATAAGTTATGAACTCAATTTCTCATCTCATGCTGCCAAAAGATATCATGTAAACATTATTTGATAAAGGTGAGTAGGGGCATGAGTTCTGTTTTTCGCCTCATAAAAAAGGTTACCTTTCATAGATGAATACACTCATGCATGTATAAATCAAGACTGCAATATCCTATTGGAAATGATAACAAGCAAAGCTTCAGAGTTTAGCATAAAAGACATTCTGATGCGGCCAAAAATAATTAGGAATAGAAAACATAACAAGCACCAAAAGACAGACTCGAATCAAATTGAAGAGTGTAGTTCTAAGGTTCTCATGTGGCCTGTGAAAACACATGGAATTGATAAGAGATATAAGAACCAAAGAGATCTTTAGAAAAGGTAACAGAAGACACATCCGAACATTCAAATTGAAGACAATCAGATTCTTCCCACGTGCCATATACTCTTCACATCCGTATTGAGTAGTGGTGAGAACTGGAAATCGAAAAGAAATTAAAAGAAAAAAAAAAAGAATTGTCGGTTGAGAAAGATTTATAGAACCTCCTATTACATGATTTGAGAATTGAGAACCGCTAAAACTCATTACATGCCTCACAACTTTAGATTCCCCTCTTCGATTAGAATGAGGATTAAAAGTTTTGAGTTATTAACCGAATTACCGACATTCCTACCTTTCAATATACAAACACAAGGATGGCAACTTGATAAATTAAAACACCATAACCAAGAAAGTATAAATACCAGCATTTTAACACGGAAACGTAATGTTAATATAACATTGAAAAAATTGACAGCTTTATTCTTTAAAAACATGGATTTGACAGGACAATGAAATTATACAGCTGACAAATGTTTGGAAATCAATAATCATTCAGGCAATGCTAAAATCTGTCATGAGCATAAGATGTTAAGAACCTTAATTGTTTCAGGTTCATCTACCGATCTTCCTAGATAAGCATAAAACACATTTTTATTTCGAGAAGTTAAGCATAGATAAGTGATCTTACACTGAATGAATGCACTAAAAACAAGGTAAATGAGAGGTGGAGGATATTTGATGGGCGTGCTAACTTGATCAACTGTCTGAGTCTTCTGACTGTTCCTCAATTTCTCTGATATTCTGCAGTTTTTTTTTTTTTTTTTTTTTTTTAAATATATGTGTTCTGTGCACTTCTCCAAATCTTTTAACATAGTATTTGATTGTTCTCGATATGCAGCATGTTGTCATTTTTTTCTTTCATTATGCAAACCCAGTAATGAGTTCTCCTCTTATCCTTCTCGCCCTCTGAAAAATTTAACTTTTAAGGCCACTGTAACCCTATATATGACTATCCATGCGTCACTTAATGAAAAGTGATACTCCAATTAAAGTGTTTTGGAATAGAAATCCACTGTTTACCAAAACGAAACCTAATACCGAAAGCTATCATTCCTTGTGCAACTGAAGACATATGGGTTAAAATGACTCTTAAGTGTGAGATGCTTATATACTTGAATAATATTTTTGCCCTCAAGAAAACCAAGCAAAACCTAACATGAAACCATTGACAAAGAATTGTTTATTCACAACATTTCTTTAATAAACTATGACTTATTTTGAAGTTCAATGTTTTCTTCCCCTCTGCTACACATTTCAGACTAAATGATATAATGATCAATAATAAGCACTGGTAAATTTAGTTGTGAAATCAAATGGACAAAAAAAAAAAAAAAGCACAAAGAGTTCTACATGGTTACAGTATAATCCAATGACAGATTAAGAGTCTCAACCATGGAATTTAAGTAATCAGTTAAGGGCATACTTTAGAATCCAGATCTCCAAGGGATTTTCTTAAGATTCATGAGTAATTGAGTGGCTCTACAAGTTAATTTGGCATTCAATTTAAAATTCAGACTAAGATGCCAAACTTAAAAAAACTAAAATAAAGATAAAAAATAAAACTCTAAAAATATGCCCCACTTAGTATATTTAAAAATGGCAGTTCCCCAGGAAATTTACTACGAGCCATAAGTTTGTGGCTTTGCTCTTGGACAAATTTGGTAATACCCCATTTACACCCATCTGTTGCTGCCAACCTAATCATCACTCTACACCCTTCTCTTGTAATTGGTTATGGGGGAAGAGCCTTGTCCTTCCTAAAGTGTATGTTTGGCAGCAAAAAAACCTTCCCTAGAACAGACAAAGTCCCGGCCACTTATAGCCATGTTCTTTAGAGACTGTTGGATTCAATTTGGTTGAATGTTAAAACCTGCACACTAGGCATATTCATAATAGAAATCCCTTGCATCATCTAATGATGAAAATATCATTCCTGCAGATTGTTCAAACTCTCTTTGAGTTTTCTGCAGCTAAACCTTCCACTGATGGCATCATTAAACTCAAGTCATCATTTACAAGATTGTTTGATGTAGAAGGCATCAGCCCATCCCCAGTGGCTTCATGCTCATCAAAGTTTTCCAAAGTTTAGTCATGTCCAGTGGAGCCTGCCATTTATACATCTACAATATATGGAATGCAATCAAACCAATATTTCCTATTATGATAACAATACATTTTGCAGTCATAGAAGCAAACATGTTGATCATTCAATCCTCATAAGTTTTAAAATATCAACGATCAAAGAAAATAAATAAATTCAGAACACAAAATCCAGACTATTTTATAATTCTGCAATGACTTCCACTATGTGGAAACTAAGCATAAGGCAGGATCCAAATAGCTGAGAAATAATTAAAAGTAGGAAAGAGAAAAAGAAGGAACAAAGTTTCTTTATATAAAATTTGATTAATAAAACCCAATTTCCTCATTTTCTAGGAAAAAAATAGCCAAGAGCACAGAAACATCCAAAATTTTCTATTTTGCTCTTTTGCTGAATTTTTAAGGAACAAACAGGCGTAATAATCAGACCACTATAGTTGGATAATCAGTTTATAAGACAAAATTGGTACTCAATATTGTCGTTAAGATACAGGAATTGAAGTATAATTTAGCCTAGTTTATCATAAAATATTTCCACCAATTTCTCAACAAATAACCAGAAATCTATTTCCCCACTAACAAATAAACTATAAATTATGACATAAAAAAACCATAAAAACCCAAACTATGATATTTCAGAAAGATATTACTTGCAAAAGATTTTACCAATAGAACAAATATATTATTTATTTTTAATAATACATCCAACGGATTTTCATTATTCTCTGTCATGTGGATGGATTTTTAATAAAATATACTCTGATTTATTTTGAAGTTCAGTGTTTTCCAACAACAACAACAACAACAACAACAATCATCATCATCATCATCATCATAAGCATCGCTATGCTTAATCATGATTAAAATAGACAAAAACAACTCAAGAATTCTATAAGGTTGCAGCAAAATCCAATCACAGATTGAGCAGTGTCAACCGTGGAATTTAAGAATTCAGTTACAGGCATAATTTTAGAAACCATAGCTCCAAGGGATTTTCAAACCACTACAAATAACTTTGGCATTCAATTTAAAATTCAGACTCAAGACACTTGTAACATCCAAAAGAAAACCATAAAAACCTAAAATAGACATACCTCACTTAGTATATTTACAGTTGGCAGTTCCCCGTGAAATTTACAATGAATCAAGAGTTTGTGGTTGTGCTCTCAACGAATTTGGTAACAACCCATTTACCTCCACTTCTTGTGATAGGAATTTACAGCAGCCTAAACCCCCAGTCAGGTTCACGTACTCTAGGCGCCTAAAATAGGAAGTTGGGAGGGGGAGCTGAGGTGGCAGAATTTGTTATTCCTTTTCCGTTTCTTTCTGTTATATGTTTTCTGTTTTTAATAATTTGGAATTAGTTATGGATATGCTGAGCTGGAAAGGGGGAAGAGTTAGTTAGAGAATATTTAGGAAAGGGAGATGAGAGGAGGGGAGTCAGTTATGAAAAGTGTATAGAGCGTTGCTCTAGGGAGAGCTAGCAGACCTCTCGAAAGTCTGCTGCCTTACCCTACTGGTTTCTAAGTTTTCGGAATATAGCCAGAGAATTCAGTAACATTTCATCTAAGTTTCTGTTCTGGAATTGTAGATTGTGCTATTGTGCTATTGTGCTCTGTGTGTGAGTAATATTGTGCTGGTGTGTGAGGGAGATCATAACAGTTTTGGTATCAGAGCAGTAAGATCCGGGAATGGCTAAGAAGGGGGAAGCAAGAATGGATGGGATGAAGGAAAGACTTACCCAGTTTCAAGGGGATATAGAGACTGTGAAGGAGGGAATGGCCAGGGTCCAGCTGCTTGAAAAAAATCTGGCGACGGTGCTCGAGAAGCTCGAGACGATGACGGAGAAGATGGGGAACAGAGTTGAAAGGAGTCCGGAAATGAACGCCAGGAATTCAAAAGCTGCGACAGGGAGCGCTGGTGAAGACTCATCGACTCCTCATGGGGGGTCTGGAGACTTCGACGCTGGCGAGAACTTCAGAGGAGATTTCCGGCCACCTCGACGGATGGAGATGCCGGTGTTCGACGGCACCGATCCCGATGGCTGGACTTTCAGAGCAGAGCGATATTTTTCGCTCAATCGGTTGACGCAGTCGGAGAAGCTGGAGGCAGCCGCCGTATGTTTCGAGGGTGAGGCGCTGTCGTGGTTCCAGTGGGAGGACCGTCGCCAGCCGATGCGCAGCTGGGACGAACTGAAGCGGCTGCTGACTGACCGATTTGCATCGTCGCAGGAGGGGACGAACTACGAAAGGTTGTTGGCGTTGAGGTAGGTCGGCACCGTTCGGGAGTATCGCCGGCAGTTTGAGACGATAGCTTCGTCTCTGCAAGATGTCTCCGAGAATGTGCTGGAAGGTGGTTTTCTTAACGGGCTGAAGAATGATATTCGGGCCGAGCTGAGGCTTTTGCAACCCAACGGGCTGGCCCGACTGATGGAAGTGGCCCAACGCGTGGAAGACAGAAATTTAACGCTGAAAAATACTAAGTCTGGAATGAATACACTCCCAGGAAAAGGCACGTATTCCAGCTCCAGTGCCAGAACCTCCAACAGCTTCTTCTCAACACCAAGCTGGGCAGGGAATAAAAAGCCACTCCAGAATTCGGGAATTCCATTCAAAAGGCTTTCTGATGCAGAACTACAGGCCAAAAGAGAGAAGGGTCTTTGTTACAGATGTGATGAGAAGTTTTCACCAGGTCATCGCTGTAGATTCCAGTCCCTGCAGGTGATGGTAGTGCAGGAGGAGGAGACACTGGAAAACTCAGAAGGGATGTTCCAGGAAGATAAGGAAGTGGAAGAAGTGGAAGTGGAGAGGGTGGAACTGTCAGTGAATTCGGTTGTGGGACTCACTTCTCCTAAAACCATCAAATTACAGGGCAGTCTGTATGGAGAAGAGGTGATCATACTCATTGATCCAGGGGCCACCCACAATTTCATTAGTAGTGCCTTAGTCAAGAAATTGTCATTGCCTATTGAAACTACAGATGGATATGGAGTGATCCTAGGAACCGGTACACCAGTAAGGGGAGAGGGAGTCTGCAAGGAGATAGAACTGGAGTTTCAGGGACTTAATATTGCGGAAGAATTCCTACCTTTAGACCTGGTTGGATCTGATTTAGTTCTGGGAATGATGTGGCTGGAAAAGTTAGGGGAGATTAAATTTAATTGCAAGGCCCTGACGATGGAGTTCAAAATTGAGGGCAACAGAGTGCTATTGCAAGGAGATCCAGGGCTTTCCAGGTTCCAGGTCTCCCTGAAATCATTAATGAAGGCAGTTAGAGGAGGCCAAGGAGTTTTGTTGGAATTAAACTCCCTGGCTGTGGTGACTGAACCAAGACAGATTGAGTTAGCTGCTGAAATGAAGAACCTGCTTCACCAATTTAGCTCAATTTTTGAGAATCCTCAAGGCTTACCTCCCATTAGAGGGCATGAACATGCCATTCCACTAAAAGAAGGAAGTCAGCCAGTGAGTGTGAGGCCATACCGTTACCCTCAAATCCAGAAAGATGAGATTGAGAGGCTGGTAACTGAGATGTTGGCGGCTGGAGTGATAAGGGCCAGCAGTAGCCCATTCTCTAGTCCAGTATTGTTAGTTAAAAAGAAAGATGGGAGTTGGCGGTTTTGTGTGGATTATCGTGCATTGAACCAAGCTACGGTTTCCGATAAGTATCCTATCCCGACTATTGATGAATTACTGGACGAATTACATGGAGCTTGTGTGTTTTCAAAATTAGACCTGAAATCTGGATACCATCAGATTCGGGTTAAATCAGAGGATGTTCATAAGACTGCCTTTCGGACTCATGATGGACATTATGAGTTCTTGGTGATGCCCTTTGGACTCACCAATGCTCCATCAACATTTCAATCCTTGATGAATGAAATTTTCAGGAAGTTTTTAAGGAGATTTGTGCTGGTATTTTTTGATGACATTCTGGTTTACAGCAAAAGCATGGAGGATCACTTAGAACATTTGAGGGTGGTGTTGGATCTCCTTACACAGCAACAGTTGCATCTCAATGCAAAGAAATGTATGTTTGCTCAAGCTCAATTGGAGTACCTAGGCCATGTGATTTCAGTAGAAGGAGTGGCAGTAGACAATTCAAAGGTGGAAGTGATGCAACAGTGGCCGACTCCTAAGAATTTGAAGGAGCTGCGAGGTTTTCTTGGGTTGACCGGGTATTATCGAAAGTTTGTAGAAGGATATGGGAAGATTGCCTCTCCGTTGACAGAACAGTTAAAAAAGGATAGTTTTGGGTGGAATGAAAGGGCGGAGGAAGCTTTCCAAAGGCTGAAAAAGGCAATGACAACAGTTCCGGTTTTGGCTCTACCGGATTTTACTCAACCGTTTATTGTCGAGACCGATGCTTCGGGGGCTGGTTTGGGGGCTGTTTTAATGCAAGGGCAGCGACCAATTGCCTATTTCAGCCATGCTCTTCCTCAACGTTCGCGGGGAAAGTCGATTTATGAGAGGGAGTTAATGGCTATAGCCTTGGCTGTTCAAAAATGGAGACCATATTTAGTTGGCAGAAAATTTGTGGTTAGGACTGATCAAAGAAGTCTTAAGTACCTACTTGAACAAAGGCTGGTTAGTGAGGAGCATTTGAAATGGTTAACCAAGCTGATGGGGTTTGATTTTGAGATTCATTACCGTCCGGGCTTAGAAAACAAGGCTGCGGATGCATTATCTAGGCGACCAGAACTGATTGCCATAGCTTTGTCCCCAGCAGTGGACTCTAGCATCATACAGAAGGAGATAGAGGAAAATGCGGAGTTGAGACAGCTTAAGGAATCCATTGTGGCTGGTACAGCGAAACAAGAAGGATATGTGGTGATTCAAGATCAATTAATGTATAAGGGCAGATTGGTGTTGGTTCCAGGATCACAAATCATTCCGAAGCTGCTTAAGGAGTTCCACGATAGTCCTTTGGGTGGCCATTCAGGCCTACTTAAGACGATGCAAAGGATCTCAAAGGAATTTTATTGGAAGGGAATGAAAAAAGAGATTAAGACTTATGTTGATTCTTGTGGAGTTTGTCAACGTAACAAATATTTATTATTGTCACCAGCGGGTTTACTTCAGCCTCTTCCTATCCCTAATCAAGTTTGGGATGACATCACAATGGATTTCATAGAAGGCTTACCTAAGTCGGAAGGTTACGATGCTATCCTGGTGGTGGTTGATAGGCTGAGTAAATATGGACATTTTGTGGCTCTTAAACATCCTTTTACTGCTCAAACAGTGGCTGCCATCTTTATTAAGGAAATAGTGAGGTTACATGGGATACCCCGCTCTATTATCACGGACCGGGATCGGATATTTCTTAGTTTATTTTGGAAGGAATTGTTTAAAATGGTGAACACAAAACTCAGCCGCAGCACAGCTTATCATCCTCAATCCGATGGGCAAACGGAGGTGGTCAATCGGTGTTTAGAAACCTATTTGAGATGTTTTGTGGCTGACAAACCAAAACAGTGGGCAAGGTGGCTTTCTTGGGCTGAGTATTGGTACAACACTACCTACCATTCAGCAGCTCAAACTACTCCTTTCAAGCTCCTGTATGGTAGAGATCCTCCCCCACTAGTTAGATTTAATCAAGGCTCTACGACAGTATCTTCGGTGGAACAACTACTGGAGGAGAGGGATGCAATGTTGGATGAGTTAAAGCACCATTTACAGGTGGCTCAGCACAACATGAAGTCAAGGGCAGACAGTAAAAGGAGAGAGGTTCAGTTTCAAGTTGGAGATATGGTTTACTTGACTCCAACTTGAAACTACAGCCTTATCGTCAAAAATCCCTAGCTGGTCGCAAGAATGAGAAGCTTAGTCCTAGGTTCTATGGACCTTATGTGGTGGAGGCTAAGGTTGGGCAGGTAGCTTATAAACTGAAGTTACCTGCCAATTAGATGATACACCCTGTCTTCCATGTCTCCCAACTCAGAAAAGCTGTAGGATCCACTCCGGTTTCTACCAATATTCCCCCGCAATTGGATGAGAACATGGAGCTTCAGGTTGAACCAGAAGGAGTGCAAGGGATTAGACAAAAAAAAGATGATCCTAATGCCAAAACAGAAGTGCTCATCAAATGGAAGGGGTTACCAGACTTCGAATCTACTTGGGAAGATGCTGACTTGCTGCAGCTTCAGTTTCCTGACTTCCACCTTGAGGACAAGGTGGCTGTTTGGGCGGGGGGTAATGATAGGAATTTACAGCAGCCTAAACCCCCAGTCAGGTTCACGTACTCTAGGCGCCTAAAATAGGAAGTTGGGAGGGGGAGCTGAGGTGGCAGAATTTGTTATTCCTTTTCCGTTTCTTTCTGTTATATGTTTTCTGTTTTTAATAATTTGGAATTAGTTATGGATATGCTGAGCTGGAAAGGGGGAAGAGTTAGTTAGAGAATATTTAGGAAAGGGAGATGAGAGGAGGGGAGTCAGTTATGAAAAGTGTATAGAGCGTTGCTCTAGGGAGAGCTAGCAGACCTCTCGAAAGTCTGCTGCCTTACCCTACTGGTTTCTAAGTTTTCGGAATATAGCCAGAGAATTCAGTAACATTTCATCTAAGTTTCTGTTCTGGAATTGTAGATTGTGCTATTGTGCTATTGTGCTCTGTGTGTGAGTAATATTGTGCTGGTGTGTGAGGGAGATCATAACATCTTGCTGCCAACCTAATCATCGGTTTACACTCTTCTCTTGCAATTGGTCGTGGAGGAAGATCCTTTCCTTCCTAAGTGTATGTTTTGCAGCACGAAAACCTTCCTAGAACAGACAAAGTCCCGGTCAAAAATAACCATATTCTTTAGCGACTACGGGATTCGATTTGTTCGAATGGTGAAACCTGTACGCTTGGCATATTCATAATAGAAGTCCCTTGCATCATCTAATGATGGAGAGGTCATTCCTGTATGTGTTTCAAAACTTTCCGAGTTTTCTGCATTTAAACCTTCAACTGATGGGATCATCAAATGCAAGTCATCATTTACAACATTGTGCGAATTGTAGCATGCTAATAGCCCATCGTCTGTGCCCTCATCTTCATCTAAGTTTTCTAAAATTTCAGTACCCGAAACTCCATCGCTATCTACATAGTCATGTCCAGTGGAGCCTGCCATTATATATCTACAATATTGGAATGCAATATAAGTATTTCAAGTTCAGCTAGGAACACATTTTGCGGTCATAGAAGCAAAAACTTTGATAATGAAATCTCATACGTTTATGATCAAACAAAACAAGTAAAATTTAGAAAACACTCTCCAAGTTATTATCGTCTAATGACTTCCACGATGTGGAAACTAAGTGCAAGCAGGATGCAAATAGTAGAGAAATAATAAAAACTAGAAAAGAGAGAGAGGAAAACTAAATAATTCGAGTAATGAAATATAATATTCACACAAAGCTATGTGTCATGAGAAGAATTCCTAATATTCACTCTAAATTTTCATTATACTACTTCTGATTTGTTGACCATATTGTACCAAAACTTTTCCCTTTTGGTTCCTTCTCTCTTAACTGGAGAGAATTTATCATGTCTTTCAGGTTAGATTTGATAAAAAGTTATCTTCATAATGTATCAACCACATTGTAACAACATACAAAAACTATATGAACGTTTTGCCTCAAATGTTAACAAAGAAAATATTACACTGCTATGTTGTCAAGAACTCTCTCAAGAATGATTTTGAATCCAAAATCCAAAAATTTTCAAGTACGAAAACAACTGATCAAGAGAGCCCAAAGGCAAATTGTTGGACTAGTAAAGCCAATTTTCTCATTTGCCAGGAAATAAAACTAGAGAGTGCACAAACATCCCAAATTTTCTTTTCTGCTCTTTTGCTGAAACTTTCAGTAACAAACAAAACAAGGAATGATAATCAGACCACTAAAGTGGAATGTCAAATTATAAGGCAAAATTTGGAAGCTCAGTATCATTACGAAGAATGCAAGTCTCGAAATCTGGAAGAGAAGACTTGTAAAAGCATAACTGTGGAATTGCAACAGTACTGTCCAATAACATGATTAGAAGTCAAATATTTAGAAAGTGTATTTTACATTGATAAAAAATTGCTCTATGTTGCCAAAATATTGCTTTGATAATGTTTTGGTACAATATCATATCATGGGCATATAACCTCTCAATACAAAATTATTTGCTATTTTAAAACTCATATTTCAATTCAATTCCAACATGATAATTTCATTGTGTAGTTCATGCGCATCTCGTTTGAAGAAGCCGAGTAACATAGAGTAAAAGAATTGGCCGCACAGTTTGAAATAGCAAAGGTAAATATGAAGCTTCCCTTGCAGAATTCAATTCTAAATGCACTGAATTAGTACAACTAAGCACAATTGACGGAATAACATAAAATAATTTTCCCACAGTTGGGCTACTAACTTCTTCCTGAATGCTCTAATTTTCTCTCACTTTCTAGGCAAAAAAACAACTTAACCTCAGTTCCACCAGCAACGAATTCGAAACCTTAAACCTTCCATGATGCAAATCACACATTCCAGCATTGCGGTAATATCTGGTAATGTTATCCATTATTTCCTACAATTTCTTCACAAATTAACACAAATCCATTTCTCCACTAACTCAAGCATTCTCTTTTAAATTTCCAGACCCAAAAATCAGCCAAAAATTCCCCCCAAAAAACTTTAGTGCAGCCTAATTTATCATAAATTATTTCCATCAATCCCTTCACAAATGATCAAACCCATTTACTAACAAATAAACTATAAATTGTAAAAAAAAGAAAAATTAAGCGAGCGGAAAAAGAAGTTTACTTGGTTTGATGTTCTGAGGATTGAGAAGTGCTTTGCTCGGTAAGAGTGAAGGAGATGGAGTTCAGTGTGGTTGGTTTGCTTTGTCTTGTACTTTTCGGTTCGAGGTGAGGTGGGGAGGGTCAGATCGTTCTGTTGGCGTTTGCGGTGGCGCATAATAGTCACTGGTTAGGCTCCGTTTGGGAGCGGAACCAATTGTTCTGTTTAAACAGTTTTGACATTTACGCAGTGCTTGCAAATAGAATATTTGGATTTTTTATTTTTTAAATTTTTAGTAGCAGAGTTACGGTGGAATTTAATTCAAAGATGACTAGAGTTTTACAACCAAATTATACATACAAGAGTTAAAAAGATTTGTTTTGATGAAAAGAATATATAATATAAGTGAGGATAGTAGTTAAAATTTATTATCATCCTAATTCAATGTTTAACAGATTCAATGCAATACATCATACTACATCATTTATTACATTATTATACTATTTATTTCACAAACTTATATTATATAAGTATCATTTAAGATAAAATATGAGAAAATTATCATTATTCAATTTAGATAAAATGAATGTTGTGTAATTTTTGTCTAATTTTATATTAAAAATTTTATGTAGAAAAATCTTAACCTTTATATTAATTCATATAATTTTACTCAAATAACTTGTGTTACATAATATTATCATGTATAGATAATCATTATACTATTTATTATACTCCCTTTTAGAGGCATAACAAAGTGGTTTGATCGGGCTATAGTAAATATAATATACGATAAATTAACTTTTTTTATAATAAAAATGAGTTATCATTGGTCATTTTATAATATTTTAAATATTATGATAAATTTTATATTTAATAGAAAGGATTATAAAAATTAAATTTTAAAAAAATTGTTATAATATTAATTTATGTTTGTCTAATATATAGACATATTAATGAATTTTTTTGGTTGTAACCAAACTTTTTTTAGTCCACTTAAAACAAATTTATGGCTGAGTTTACCAATTTTCTTAAAAATTTATTTCAACTCCATGAAAGATTTTTTTTAGCTAAGCCACTGACCTCTTTTATATATTTTGATTTCTTATATGTCTAGTGATACGATATCATATTAACTCTGGTTTACTATCAATATCATTTCTTACCTTCTTCAAGAACAAATCCCAACTCTCCTAATCAGTTAGTGAATCGACATGAATACGAAAAATAGATTGACCAATTTTATCAACTACCTTAGAATCACGGATGGTTAGGATCACCCTGCTACAAAGTTTTTCAGAATTTGGAAAGCCAAATTTGAAATTTGACTAAATAAAGGGGTTTAATGTAATGTCCTTATTTCCAATAATAACTGAATTGCTGCAACTTAAAAGAAAATATTACAAGTGCTTGTACGCCTCATGGCCGAAGAGTAAAAAATTCCAAATCAATCCCCCTAATTTCACTGCTAAAGCAATCAATGATTTCATATAACAACTATAAGACCATTCATGAATGCCAAATACACACACCTCAATTTAGGAAATTAAATTGCCCTGGAATATGGTAGGCATGTGAGCAACATACGTGAGTAGTATCCTTGGTACCAGCATCTAGAAAATAAAATTGAGGAGGACCTTTAACCATTCAAGATCACATCATCAGATGAAGGAAATATTCGTCCGGTTGAAACAGAGTAAAACAGTAAAGATAGAAATAGAGTGCTCGGATTGCAGTCTATGCTGCCTAGTTTTTGCTGTAAAAATAAAGAACTTGAAAGCAAGATCATTATTTAAAATTTGACTTCCTAATGCTCTTTTCAAACCATTAACTAGGATCATTAAACTTATACTTCCAATCTTCTCTTATTATGAATGAACATAATCCGTATCCACAAATTCTCGCATGCTTGATCCCAACACTACATAAAATATAAAGGGAAAAAATATTCTATTAAGACAGAAAACAAGTAAGAAATATTAAACATATAAAAAGAATTGACTGTCATTTTCAATACTTAACCTTGTAGGAGTGATTCATACAGTTGCATCTTATCTGGAAACAACAATTCTCGTATTGACCAAAAAGCTTTACTTAAACTAATTTTGCGAGCATTTCAAAACCTTTACCATCTTTGGACTCAAATGATGAAGCGTTGACCTATACGACTAGGTTCATCAAACTTTTTGATGTCCATGTTTGCAGTCACTGGGACCAATTGTCTCTACATTCTGATATTGCAGTAGCTAAAGAATAATATAATGTCTAAATATGTCAAAATTTCAAAACAATATACTGTAAGGCTCACGCAAACCAAGTTCAAAACCCTTTGAAGTTTTCTGTGATCCTTAATCTTCCTTGGCCATTGTATTTAGTATGTGTTTAAGCTATTATCTAATTAAATACAGGAACAATGTAACGAACAATAATTTCAATAACACAACTACTCTTTCAAGAATTTGATGAAATCTCAAAAGAAGAGGAAATTAAAATTTCTCTTTAAATACAAAACTCAATGAATGGAAACTTTCCTGAGTGGAGAATACCAAATAGTCAAACTAAATAAATAGTTTAGAAACAATAACATACCAAAATTCAACAAAAAAAGCTCTAAGAGAAACTATATGAGGAAATGAGGAATATATCTTGCCTTTTTTTTTTTTTTCGCCCCATACTTCTACCACATAGGCTCCAATATACTCCAAGATTAAGATTAACTTAATTAGGACTGTTTTCTTCCACACTAAGCTTGGATTTTAATTTAATGAGATTAACGAACAGTGAGTCGAAGAAACTCTGCTCGGTTGAATTTAATGAGATGTTAACAACAGAGTCGAAGAATTAATCTCTGGGTATCCAAGGTTAATGTCAATAAACAGGGTCCAATAATTGTTTTTGCTTTTGGTTGGCGCTGAAATGAAAGAGTAGACTTGGCAATTCGACTGGCCAGAGACAAAAATTTATTATATATAATTATATAAGGAATGATTGCATCATCCTCTCTTTCATGAATCCTAATTTGTTATAAATACATTGTAACCTTAATTAAGCAAAACATAAAAAAAATGCCATTCAATTTAAATTATTGAAAAGATTTTGATCTTTGATATGTTATTGTTTAAACTAACGAGCTGTTACAATATAAATAAATTGAAGAAAAAAATTCTAACTCCATTAAAATCAAATAGCAATTTAATTAAAGGTTAAATTAAAAAAATGATAAAGTCAAGCATCATTAAAGCTAATAATAATTTATTTGAGGTTATTATGAACATATCTAAATTTAAACCTCACTTCCAAAACTCAACATTTAAACCTCACTTCCAACATTCACTAGCAAGTGGAAATAAAAGTATGAACTACGGTATTGAGAACGACCTATGTGAAGAGGACGTGATTGTGTAAGATTTCATCCCCGTGTTCATGCACAGAGTCCAACAATAATCTCTGGGTATCAAAAGTTAATGTAAACAAACTGAGTCCAATAATTATTTTTGTTTTTGGTTGGAGCTGAAATGAAAGAGCAGACTTGGCAATTCTACTGGCCAGAGACAATACCACAGTTCGTTGTTCCACAATAATAAACATGGATTACCTCATCAATTGCAGTAATGTCATACAATTAAGATAATATTTAAAAAACATTCCCCTATCCATACCATGGAAGTTTAACTAGCACTCATTAGTTTGTGATTGAGAGGTGATGGATGATGGATGATATTTAGTATTGTTCAACATAAAAACTTTACAAGGTAATCAGCACATTGCCCCAAAATTACAAAACTTGAAATAATATAATAAAATTAAAGAAAACAAAAATTCAAACTCCATTAAAATAATTTTTTTAATTAAACGTTAAATTAAAAAAAGAAATAAAAGTCAACCATCATTAAAATAAATAATAATTTATTTAAAGTTTTTAATATTGAGTGTAATGAGAAATTATATAAGAAGTGGTTTATCTCTTAATTAAATTACAAGTGGCAGCTAATGAGATTACAAATAAATAAATAAATAGAGTGTTTAAAGTATCGGTCCTTAACTTTAGAAGTCATCAATTATAAATTTAAAAAGCCAAGTACATGAACAAGTCACGTGTTGTGATTTCGAAGAGCCAAGAATTAAACGGTGAGTTTTAATGGTAATAAAAGAAGAAAGAATAAGTCGAGAAATCAGAATAAATTTAATGGTTTACAAAGAAAGAAGAAGATTTTCTTTTTCACTTCAAGTCAAACACGGAATACATATATTAAAGTCTTTTAAGTCAATTATACCCATGGAATGTAATGCAATTTTGATTTTAAAGGTATAATTGTGTTTAATGAGACCAATGAATCGGAAATATGTGATTAGGACTAAAATTAATTGACAAAAAGGCAACACTAATATGATTTGAACATTAATTAGACCATTTAATTGATGAGGAACGGGGTTCCTCAAGTTAACAGAAAAAGAGGGAGATGTAGACAGAGGAAATGGGAGAAATAATAGAAGAAATTTGGGGAGGAAATAGAGTGAAAATTGAGGGAGAAATAATCTTTTTACTAAAAGATAAAAAAAAAAAACAATAACAACCAAATCTCAAAATAACATAACTAAAGGTTCCTATTTATAAGACTTTAAAGTATAATTCTACTAGGAAATAAAATCCTATTAGGAAATAAAATCATAATCCTAGTTTAATTAAAAAATACCAAAATTAAATCCTAAATAAAATAGTAAACTGTTAATTAGGAAAATAACTCAAATTAGGATTACTCCCAATTTAGGAAGTCGAAATCCCCAATAATAGTCAAAATCCCCAATTTATTAAAATCCCTCAAATCAAAATTAAAATCCCTAATTTATTTCTAATTTGTCCTCCATCAATTCTCTCCCTCTTGAAAGAACTCGAGTCCTGGCGAGTTGTCAAGGAGGAAATTGCCAATACACAAGGAAACCCCACGTCTTGTCTTGCACTATCATTGGAAAGTCATTAATCCACATCTTCGCTTTATGACAATCCAATAGTGAAAGCACATATAATGTAAAAATTATTGATGCTTTAGTAGCCTTCAATATTGGTAGAGAAACAAATATCACCATGGAAGACTTTACCGTTGACCCAATAATAAAAGTAGGTGAACCCAAATATGACTCACAACCTATGAAATCAATTTCTTGAATGATTTCATGAGATTTTTCTTCACATATGGATTCAACTTCATATGTAGGCTCTACATCATTCTTCAAATTCGTTTCGCCCTTGACTTCAATAGGACTGTTAGATTCATGCTCATCTGCAAGATTAATATCACTTGCTTCATCATCTCCACTAAAATCATCACACTCATCCTCATGGTTATTAGGAGTTGCACCCAAAATCCCTTGATTCTTATGTTTGGTAGATGACTCTAAATTAAGGTATTGTTTTGTGAGAACAGAAGCTTGTAAGGCTTTTAAAGTTGTTAATAATTCTGCTACTTTATTTTCTAAAGCATCAAGCCTAATGTTCGTCCTATTTTCTGAGGCTTGTATCATTAAGAGTATCGAAGTTTGTAATGAAGGACACATTGTAGATATCGACAAGAAGAGTAAGATGATGGTCGCAGTAAACAGTAACCCCAATGAACAGTAACTCCAGTGAACAGTAATTCTGGCGAATTTGTGAACAGTAATTCCGGTAAACAGTAATTTCGGTGAACAATGATTTTTTTTTTTTTTTGAATTGAAGGGTTGGTGGAAGATGAAATTGGGGTAAAGTAAGTTAATGGTGGTGGGAGATTTAGGGTTTATAGGTTGAACAAAAATCTAAAGGATAAATAGTACAAGAGGGGATCAAAACCATGCTCTGATACCAATTGATGAGGAACGGGGTTCCTCAAGTTAACAGAAAGGGAGGGAGATGTAAACAGAGGAAATGGGAGAAATAATAGAAGAAATTTGGGGAGGAAGTAGAGTGAAAATTGAGGGAGAAATAATCTTTTTACTAAAAGATAAAAAAAATAATAACAACCAAATCTCAAAATAACATAACTAAAGGTTCCTATTTATAGGACTTTAAAGTATAGTTCTACTAGGAAATAAAATCCTATTAGGAAATAGAATCATAATCATAGTTTAACTAAAAAATACCAAAATTAAATCATAAATAAAATAGTAAACTATTCATAAGGAAAATAACTCAAATTAGGATTACGCCCAATTTAGGAAGTCAAAATCCCCAATAATAGTCAAAATCCCTAATTTATTAAAATCCCTAAAATCAAAATTAAAATCCCTAATTTATTCTTAATTTGTCTTACATCAATTTAACTTTGGAATTATGTGAGAATCAGAGTAAGACCTATACGAGTGGGTATGTATGAAATCAAGTATATGAGAAAAATTAATAATCAATGTTCTCGAGCTGATTTTGACATGTATTTGGTATCATATAAAATGAAGAGAATAATTTTATGCTTCCCAAATTCTAACCAGATTTAAATTTCATGCAATCATTTTCATGAGAAATTAAATTTTTATTCCCTATCTAATGTCCTTGAAAATTGATCATGATATTGTGGATGATCTCTAATTTTAATCTATTTCAATCTGAAGAGTTGTTTCTTTTTATATAACTGATAAAAACATCATCTTAAGCTATCATATTTTTTCAATATTAAAATGATTTTAGTGTAAAATATTTATATAACTATATATTCAAGCCCTTTTACATCTTGACCATATTGTCATTATATATGTTTCAGTTGCATACCCGAGTGATCAAACTTTCAAAGGTAGTTCAATCAGGAGAAAGGTGCATAAATAGAATGATTCTGGTAATTCCAACAAGTGTGTGGGCATCCAAGTGGCACGTTGAAGAATTTCCTTCCTTTAAATAATGTATATGAAAATTAAGATACATATTTGGATCAAAACAGAACAAAGCTTATCTTAGTGACTTACATGCAGTATGCTTATCTTAGGATGTTATGCAAACCGAATCCACCCTTAACATCCCAAACAAGCTATAGAATTTCTTAGTGCACATGATTTGTAAGAATTGTGCTTCACAAAGGATACATTAGTAGATATAAGTAAAATGAAATGTGAAACACCAGAAGGAACGCAAAGCAGAGAAGTAGAATCCCTTCTTTTGAAACCCAAATATTTTGACAAAACTTACCGAGAAAGATAGCTCATATAAGCTGGAGAAACTTTCAATCACACACCTTATTATGGGTCTTATCCAAGAATCTTACGAGTGACAACCAAAACTCTCTATTTACAACCTCAATTCCAACATTCACTAGCATTGTCAAACTTACTGCTAAAAGGTTGCCCATCAGCTAATGGAAAGAGCAGAAAATGCAGGATCTCATCAACTCAAATTTGATAACCTTATTTATACAACATCTTTAAAGTCTTCCAGAGAATCAGAAAAGCAGAACTGGGTCTATGGCATTATGCCTCTATGTTCTAATGGCTTGAGACAGTACTCTCGTCTTTCCTTGAGCTGACACATTTATTTTTAAAACTGTTTACAAGAAACAAAAGAGCAAGCAAGAATCATAACTCAAATATAATAACTTTATCTCTAAAACATTGTTCATCCTTATAGAAAAAAAAAAATTCTATAATAATTTATTTATGCACAGCAGACCGTTTCAAAAATTCATGTCGTAATTAAAACAAAGTTGCAATTGGGACGGGAAAGAAGAAGAAGCAGAATTTATCCATGAACACTTCTAATATACAATAACAGAAAGAAAATATGTTATGAACTCAATTTCTCATCTGATCCTGACAAAAGATATCACGTAAACATTATTTTGATAAAGGTGAGTGTGAACACACATGCAATTGAGAAGAAATATAAGAACCAAAAAGATCTTCAGAAAAAGTAGCAAAAGACACATCCAAACATTCAAATTGAAGACAATAAGATTCTTCCCATGTGCTGTATACTCTTCACATCCTCATTGAACAGTGTTGAGAACGGGAAATTGAAAAGAAATTAAAAAAAAAAAGATTCATTGGTTGAGAAAGATTTCTATAACCTCTTATTGAGAATTGAGAACAGCTAAAACTCATTACAGGTATCTTTACTTAGATTCCCCTCTTGGATCACAATGAGTAGTAAAGTTTTGAGTTATTAACTGAATTACTGACATCCCTCCCTTTCAAGATAGAAACACAAGGATGGCATCTTGATAGATTAAAACAGCATAGCCAAGAATATATAAATACCAACATTTTAACACGGAAACATAATATTAATACAACATTTAACAAATTGACAGCTTTATTCTTTAAAAAACATGGATTTGACAGGACAATGAAATTATACAGTCACAAAAGTTTGCAAATCAATAATCATTCAGGCAATGCTAAAATCTTTCATAAGCATAAGATATTAAGAGCCTTAATTGTTTCAGGTTCAGCTACCGATCTTCCAAGATAAGCATAAACCACTTTTTGGATTCGAGAAGTCAATCATCTGGCTCCTGCCAAAGATAAGCGAGCTTACACTGAATGAATGTAGTAAAAACAAGGTGCATGAGAGATGGTAGATATTGATGTGCTTGCTAACTTCCTCAACTGTCTTGAGTCTTCTGACTGTTCCTCAATTTCTCTGATGCTCTGCACTATATTGGCACTTTTTTTTTTTTTTTGAAATGTGTTCTGTGCTTCTCCAAATCTTTTAACATAGTGTTTGATTGTTCTTCGGATGCAGCATATTGTCATTTACATTTTTGCCTTTCATTTTACAACACGAGTGAGAGTTCACTGATTCTCTTATCCTTCTCATCCTCTAAAAAATTGAAGGCTACTGTAACCCTATATATGACTATTCATGCATCACAATAATGAAAAGTAGTACTCTGATAAAAGTGTATCGGAATAAAAATCCACTGTTTACCAGAATGAAACCCAATAGCAAAAGCTATCATTCCTTGCCCAAGCAGTCAGCAGTAGACTGAATGAGAACTAAATTAGTACCTATACCGAAGACATATGGGCTAAAATGACTCTAAACTTGTGAGATGCTTACATACTTGAGTAATGTTTATGCCCTTCAAGAAAAGCAAGCAAAATCTAATATGAAACCATTGACAAAGAATCGTTTATTCACAACATCTCTCTAATAAATTCTCATTTATTTTTAAGTTCCATTTTTTCTTCCCCTCTCCTCTGCATTTCAGACTAAATGATATAATGATGAGAACAATCTAAGCACTGGTAAATTTTAGTTGTGAATGCAAATGGACAAAAACAAAGCACAAAGAGTTCTATCTGGTTGCAGTAAAATCCAATTACAGATTGAGAGTCTCAACCATGGAATTTAAGTAATCAGCTAAGGGCATACCTTTAGACACAAGATCTCTAAGGGATTTTCTAAGAATTCATAAGCAATTGAATGACTCTACAAGTTAATGTGGCATTCAATTTAAAATTCAGACTGAGACACCAGAAGTTTAAGAACTAAAATAAAGAAAAAAAAAAACTCTAAAAATAAACATGCCTCAATGAGTATATTTAAAATTGGTAGTTCCACAGGAAATTTTCTATGGGCCATGAGTTTGTGGCTGTGCACTAGGACAAATTTGGTAACAACCCATTTAACTCCATCTCTTGCTGCCAACCTAATCATTGCTATGTGCCCTTCTCTCGTAATTGGTCATGGAGGAAGAACCCTGTACTTGCCAAGTGTGTTTTGCAGCACAGAAACCTTCCCTAGAACAGACAATGTCCCGGCCAATTATAGGCATGTTCTTTAGAGACTGTTGGATTCAATTTCTTCGAATGTTGAACCCTGTACACTGGGCATATTCATAACAGAAATCACTTACATCATCTAATGATGAAAAGGTCATTCCCGTACATGGTTCAAAATTTTCTGAATTTTCTGCAGCTAAACCATCCACCGATGGTATCATTAATTCAAGTCATCATTTGCAAGATTGTTTGAGGTAGCAAGGCGACAGACCATCCCCAGTGGCTTCATGCTCATCAAAGTTTTTCAAAGTTTCAGCATCTGAACCTCCATAACTATCTATATAGACATGTCCAGCGGAGCCTGCCATTATATATCTATAATCTATGGAATGAAATCAAATCAATATTTCCAGTTACGATAACAATACATTTTCCATTCATAAAAGAAAGCATCTTGATCATGCTATCCTCATTCCTCGTAAGTTTCGAAATATCAGAGATCAAACAAAATAAATAAATTTAGAGCACACAATCCAGACTATGTTATCTTTCTCCAATGACTTCCACTATGTGGAAACTAAGCGTAAGGCAGGATCCAAATAATTGAGAAATGATTAAAAGTGGGAAAGAGAAAAAGAAGGAAACACAATTTTCGTTTTCTAAAATCAGATTAATAAAAACCGATTTCCTCATTTTCTAGGAAATTAAAATCAGATTAATATCTATTTTGCTCTTTCGCTGAATTTTTAAGGGAGCAAACAGAGGTACTAATCAGACCACTATAGTACAAAATTGGGAAGCTCAGTATCGTTACTAAGAACGCAAGACATGAAGCCTAATTTAAGAAAAGTCATTTCCACCAATTTCTTCACAAATTACCAGAAATCCATTTCACCACTAACAAATAAACTATAAATTATGAAAAAAAAAACCATTAAAACCTAAACAACCTAAACTATGATATCTTTAAAAAAATTACTTGCAAAAGATTTCACCAATATAACATATTTATTTCTTATTTTTAACATTAGATCAAATAGATTTTTATTATTCTCCATCGTGAGTATGCGTTTTTAATAAATGGGAGTATATTTGTTAAATATACTCCGATTTATTTTGAAGTTCAATGTTTTCCACCCTCTGTTCTACATTTCATACTAAATGATATTATAATAATAATAATAATCATAAGCATGGATAAGCTTAATCATGATTGAAAATAGACAAAAACAACACACAAGGAATTCTATATGGTTGCAGCAAAATCCAATGACAGATTGAGCAGTGTCAACCATGGAATTTAAGAATTTGGTTACAGGCAAAATTTTAGAAACCAGAGCTCCAAGGGATTTTCTGAAAAATCATGAGTAGCACTACAAGTAACCTTGGCATTCAATTTAAAATTCAGACTCAGACACCAGCAACATTAAAAAGTAAACCATAAAAACCTAAAATAGACATACCTCACTGAGTATATTTACAATTGGCAGCTCCCCAGGAAATTTACAATGAACCATGAGTTCGTGGTTGTGCTCTCGAACAAATTTGGCAACAACCCATTTACCTCCATCTCTTGCTGCCAACCTAATCATCGCTTTACACCCTTCTCTTGTTATTGGTCATAGAGGAAGGACCTGTCCTTCCTAAGTGTATGTTTTGCAGCATGAAAACCTTCCCTAGAACAGACAAAGTCCCAGCCAATAATAGCCATATTCTTTAGCGAGTGTCGTATTCGATTTGTTCGAATGGTGAAACCTGTACGCTTGGCATATTCATAATAGAAGTCCCTTGCGTCATCTAATGATGGAAAGGTCATTCCTGTATATGGTTCAAAACTTTCCGAGTTTTCTGCAGTTAAACCTTCCACCGATGGTATCATTAAATTCAAGTCATCATTTACAACATTGTGCGAATTGTTGCAAGGTAACAGCCCATCATCCGTGCCTTCATGTTCATCAAAATTTTCTAAAGTTTCAGTATCTGAACCTCCATCACTATCTACAGAGTCATGTCCAGCAGAGCCTGCCATTATATATCTACAATATATGGAATGCAATATGAGTGTTTCAAGTTCAGCTAACAACACGCTTTGCAGTCATAGAAGCAAATATTTTGATCATGAAATCTCATAAGTTTTAGAATATGATCAAACAAAATAAATAAAATTTAGAAAACATTATCCAAGTTATCATTCTCCGACGACTTTCAGGATGTGGAAACTAAGTGCAAGCAGGATGCAAAGAGTAGAGAAATAATTAAAACTAGGACAGAGAAAAAGAAGAAAACTAAGTAATTCAAGTAATGAAATATACTACTCACACAAAGCTATCTGTCATGAGAAGAATTTCCTAAATATACACTCTTAACATTTCATAATAATACCTCAAATTTTTTTTACCATATTGTACAAAAAATTTTCCCTTTCAGTTCCTTCTCTCTTAACCGGAGAGAATTTATCATGTCTTTCAGGTTAGATTTGATAAAAAGTTATCTTCATAATGCATCGACCACATTGTACCAGCATAAACAAACTATATGAAAGTTTTGCCTCACATGTCAACAAAGAAAAGATTACCCTGCTATGTTGTCAAGAACTATCTCAAGAATGATTTTGAATCCAAAATCTATAAATTTTCAAGTAAGTAAACAACTGATCAAGAGAGCCCAAATGCAAATTGTTGGAGTAACAAAAGCCAATTTTCTCATTTTCTAGGAAATACAAATAGCAGAGAGCACACAAACACCCAAAATTTTCTTTTTTGCTCTTTTGCTGAAACTTGGAGGAACAACAAAACAAGGAATGATAATCAGACCACTAAAGTTGGATAATCAAATTATAAGTCAAATTTCCGAAGCTCAGTACCGTTAACAAAATATTGCTTTGACAATGTTATTGGTACAATATCATATCACGGACATATAATTTCTCAATTACTAACTCATTTTCTATGTTAAAACTCATATTTCAATTTGATTCCAATATGATAATTAGATTGTGTAGTCCATATGTATCACGTTTGTAAAAGCCAACATAGAATAAAATGAATTGCCAAAACAGAGTTTGAAATAGCAATGGTAAATATGAAGCTTTCCTTACAAAATTCAATCCCAAATGCATTGAATTAATACAACTAAGCACACTTGATGGAATAACATAAAATAATTTTCTCACAGTTGCTTACTAACTCATTTCCCGAATTCTCTAATTTTCTCTCACTTTCTAGGCAAACAAACAACTTAACCTCACTTCTACCAGCAACGAATTCGGAACCTTAAACCTTCCATGAAACAAATCACACATTCCAGCATTCCGATGATATCTGGTAATGTTATTCATTGTTTCCTCCAATTTCTTCACAAATGAAAGCAGACCCATTTCTCCACTAACTCAAAGCATTCTCTTTTTAACTTCCAAACCCAAAAATCAACTATAGCTTCCTTCCCCTTCCTCCCCCCACCCGCACCACCCCCCCCCCCCCCAACACAAAAAAATTTACTGAAGTCCAATTTATCATAAATTATTTCCATCAATTTCTTCACAAATTACCAGAAACCCATTTCACCACTAACAAATAAATAATAAATTATAAAAAAAAATTAAGCGTGAGAAGAAGAAGCTTACTTGGTTTGATGTTGTGAGGTTTGAGAAGTGTTTTGCTCGGTATGAGTGAAGGAGATGGAGTTCAGTTTGGTTGGTTTGCTTTGTCTCAGACTTTACGGTTTGGGTTGGTAAAAGCAGACAAGATTACACATCTGGAGGATTTGTGTGGGGCTCAGATCGTACGGTTAGCGTTTATAGTGGTGCATGATACTCACGGGTTAGGATCCGTTAGGGACCGGAACCAGTTAACCGTTTAAACTGTTCCTGATATTTACGTGGGGCTTTAGCTAAAACAGAATATTTGAAGTTGTTAATTTTTTAAATAAATATAGAATTCATATATTTAAAAAATTACGATTTAATTTCAATTGATTTTTCAGTGAAATTTGATTAAAATGAAGGGTTCGATTTAAAATTGAACATGTGTAAAAGAATTTAGAGGGTAAAACTATATTTTAATAAATCCATAGACAGGCAGATATTTTTGAATTATCATTTTATAATTCTAATTTTTTTTAATCAGAGTATGATATAATTTAACTGAAGATATCTAAACATTTGCAATCATATTATCATATCATATATAAGACATAAGATTACATCTCCCCTAATAAATGATTGTCTTAGATGGTTTTAAAACATATAAGACTTAATTTTTAAAAAAAAAACTTAAAAATTTTTAAAAAACTCTTAATCACTAAAACGACCACCATATAAATTTTTTACAACTAGGGGAAAATATTTTGAATAAATCATTAATGTATTTGACCTTTTTCTTTGCAATAGAGAAGAAATGTTTCAAAAAGCAAAGCAAATAATCATGAGCCATTCTATAGTATATCAATTGTACTCATACAACAAAAATCCAAATCGTATAAAAAATAAAAAATAAATATATAATAGTCGTAAACGAGTAAATTAAAATAATGTTATAACTTTTATATAATTTTTATTTATCCATTGACAACTTTTCGACTTTTATTTACTCGTTTATAATTTTTATAAACTTATTTATAATTTTTGTCCAAATTTGAAATTTGCTGAATGAATATAGTAGCTGGGCCAAGCAATTTCCAATAATCATAAAAACATTAAAAATGAAAAGAGAAAGTAAAATTCTTAGTGGAAGGATGACAATGACATCATTTCCCGAGTTTCTTATTTGCAAAGTCTCTTTTAAAGCATTAATGTTTTGCTTTTGTAGAAGTTAAAATCTTCTCCTTTATAGTTGAAGAACTATTTACTCACCAGACAATTTTGTTTTCATATGCCAAGAGTGTTTGCTTTCCAGTCGTACATAATTCAATTAAAAGACATTTTTGTGGCATAAGTTAAAATTACTAAATTTAGAGTTGATAATAAATTTTAATAAATTTCAAAAATTCTTTAATATTTAACCAATTATTTGAATAAAATACTTTTCAATGTGATTCATAACTATATACTATAAATGTTTAATATGTTTGAAAAGCCATTGTCAGACACACCATATAAAATATTTGATGTACTTGACAAAGAACTGGAAATATATATTTTAAAATACTTGATAAGTCTCACAAAGCATTGTTAAGCATGTAATAGAATTACTTGACACCTTGACATATTTGAAAAGGATTTAACAATGTACTGACATAAAAGATGTTGAAAGGAAGGTATTTTTGGCTTGAAGTACGTTTAATTCAAAAGGTTTTGCTAATTGCTAAAACTCATTTACAGGCCCTATAACTTGGTTAATTATCTTCCTATTTTGTTTCCCTTCTTGGATCCCAATTGTGGTCAATTTTGAAAGAAAGAGTATTGACATCCCAAGTCAATAAGGTTGGCAATCGAATAAACATAAAATTTGTTTATTCCAAAGAAGTTGCAGTTGATTTAAGGATGATTGAGGTAGGATGATAAGTATAAAAGACTTCATATTAAGTCGAAGAGGCCGGGATCATAAGATAAATGAAAAGGACTAAGGATATTTAAGAAACCATGGTAGACAAAGCAACCTATGTCAATAGATGATCGCGGATGAATTCAAAACCATGTTCATGTTCTTAAAAGTATATAACAACATCAAATAGGAATTCTGCAAAAATCGAAACTTTACAGGAAGTAAATAACACTTGAAAAAGTATATAACAAGAACCAAAGCTTCAGAGTTGATAATAAAATAAGTTCTGATGTGGTTTAAAATCATTAGGAATAAAGAAACATAACAAGTAGCGAAAGACGGGAGTAGTCAAATCAAATTGAAGAAAATAGTTCAGAGGTTCTCAATATATGGCCTATGAAGACACAAGCAAGTGCGAAGGGAGATAAAAACCAAGGACATCTTCAAACACATCCTAACATTAAAATTGCAAACAGTCATATTCTTCGCTTGTGCTATCTATTCTTGCCATGAAACAGGCCATATGCTTTTTCATATTGAGTGGTAAAAGACTTGGAAATCTAAAGGAAATTAAAAAAATAAAAAAGAGTATTATTAGTTGATACCTGATGGATTGTTTTGAGCAAGATTTATATAGATTCTTATTGTTGCATCATAAGAAAAAAAAATTAACTGAGTAATCAGCATATTCACTCAAAACAATGATATGTTATTTGAGGAAATTTCACAAGTGGATGGTCATGGATGACTTCTTATAAATAATGTCACATCAAGTATAAAATGATTTCCATAAAATAGAGCTCCCTTACCTTCGAGTATAGGATCACGAGCTTTTGTTATTTATTTCATTCCTTTCTGCTAGATGATCCTTTGCTCATCTCTTTTGTTGCCTTCTTTAGATGGTTGCAGAACCGATTAATGGAAAGCAAATAAATATGAAGGAATTGTTGACACAAAAACAAAGTTTATAACGATACTGCTAGAAAGAAAAGATTAGGTAGAAATTCTATTAACAAACCTTGAAGGCAAATGATCTAATGAATATCTAATCTGATCAATACACCCCAACTACCAAACTTGGCTAGTGGTCTTTTGTTCAAATATACCTATTCTATTGATTAAGTTAATGAAACTTGCAACCATGTTTGTTCTTGTGATTATGGATGTTCCCAATCCACCCCAAGAATCTAACCAAACGATTTCAACACCCAAAAGTGATAGAAATCTCAAATAATAATTACTATGTTTGAACCAAAATGTCTAACAAGTGAGGTAGAAAGTTAGTTTGGATGCTCATGTTAGAGCTTGGCAGTTACAATGACCAAGAATAACACCCCAATTCTTCCACATTAATAAACATAAGATATTTCATCAACTCCGTTAACGTAATAAAATCTCAATCAATAATAATAATAATTAAAAATCATTCTCAAACATACATCACTAACAAAGTGCTTCCCATATCCACACCGTAGAGGTTTACTGGGACTCCTTAGCTTATAATTGTGCTCCTCAAAAAATTTGGTGATAACCCACTTTACTGCATCCCTTAGAGCTAGCCTTACCATTGCTTGACAACCATTTTCGGTGATAAGTGGTCCGAAAGAATTCTATCTTTTCTATAGACATTTTTGCATGAATATCCACTTTTCAAAAAACAAAAACTTGACAAACTATAACCTGATTGATCAACGATTAAGGTGTCTATGTACGGTGAAACAATGTGCCTGTCACAGGTAGAATAAAGTTCTCTAGCATCATCTCTTGAGTTGAACTCCATGCCAATATATGGTTCTAATTTTCACTATTTATGTAGGGATTTTTGTCAGATTGATCTACTATCTTACTATCTTCAATTAAACATATAGCCAAATTCTTTAGGAAATAGTTTCTTCAAAGGTTCAGTTTCCATATTCAAGGACACGCCCTTATCTGAACCAAACCCAAGAATAGATTGGTTTTCTGTCATGCTCCTACTGTAAAAGTTAAGGATCACTCTTATAGCTAATCATGACAAATTTGTACAATTAACATTATTAACGTTGCACCATCTATTCCCTATTATGCATCTCAAGGCAATTAGGACTTGAAGGCATAAGGCTAGAGTGTAGACAATAGCACATTTTATTATTAATAGAATCAAAAACTTTCCAACCATAATCAAACAATTGGGGCAACAAATGATTTTAAAACCTGGTTGCGTTGTGCATGTATACATGACTGAGAAGTTTGTGCATAACAAAAGTTATAACTATTTCAAAGACTAAAATGGAAAAAGGAAAAAAAAATTAAAAAAAAAGCTCATTATAAGAAAATTTGATCTTTAATTCAAATCTGTTTGTGGTATATATCCACATCCCTTTGAAAATTTTACAATAGTCAGAAATTGGTAGGATATGTAGTCACAAACAACCTAGGTAACAAAAAGCAATCAAAAGTTGAAAATTAGATACACTTAGAAAGATTTTCTGGTATTATGTCTGCAAAATTCTCTTAAGAGTTGTAGTTATATAGTTATAGAATATTTACATCATTTTCTTTTTTTAACAAAAGAAGAAAAGAAAGAAAGAAAGAACCTCAAAAAGCATATCAATTAGGGATGGCAAAAGTCCGGTGCGGGTGCGGGTTTGGTGATTCCGCACCCGGACCGGACTAAAAAATTTCTCCCCGCACCCCGTAAAATCCTCGGATTTTTTCGGGTTTTTTCCGGTGCGGATATTTGTGGGTTTTAGAATGATACATACCGCACCCGTACCGCACCCCGAAAAAAACCCGGATTTTCTCCGGTTTTTATTTTTTTTAATTTTTAACTTTTTTTAATTAGTTTAATATACATAATCTGCTTAAAAGGTCGCAATTCCAACGTCAGCTGGGGTGGAAAGCTGTGCTTACCTTATTTTCTATGACCCTAGCTCGAATCGTAATGGTGGCTTACAAAATGTTTTCAATTTTCTTAAATAATATGTAACGGTTATATAATATTTTTTATGCCCACATAACAAAAAAAAGTGTCTGGCCTGAGTGGTTTGGAGTGCAAGCTTAGTCATGAATGAGACTGGGTTCGAATCTCTTGAAAATAATTTTTCAAAACAAAATGGGCTTCACATGCGGTGCGGGCCGGGGATCGGGTTTCCTCCATAATATTGGCTCCGCACCACACCCGGGCCTAAGTTCACTTAGCAAAACCCGCCCTCGGGTCTAATCACCGCAATTCCGGGTTTTTTCCCGGCCGGATCATGCGGGTAAAATTCGGGTAGCCGGTTGGGCCGGGGAAAAATGCCATCCTTAATATCAAGCAAAAACTCAATTTTTCCCGGCCGGATCATGCGGGTAAAATTCGGGTAGCCGGTTGGGCCGGGGAAAAATGCCATCCTTAATATCAAGCAAAAACTCAAGCATATGAGAGTAAAAGAAACAAACGCAGAACACCAAAAGTTAAGATTAGTTCCAAAACTGTAAAAAAAAAAAAAAAAAAAAAAGGATGACTCCAAACGGAGACACTAATCAAACTCCATAACACATGACTCCAAATATTTCTCCATTCTCTCAATAACAACACCATATATAAAAAAGCGTAAATTGCTTTTCATTTCATTTTTATGTGTGTATATATCAAACAATTCCAAGGAAATGTGCAAGAAGCAAAGCTTGGCGGGAAATAAATAATAGTTCAAGCGCAAAAGCATTAGCTAATTATTTGAGGAAGATTTACATAAGCTTTTATTCCATATCTGAAAGTGATGATATCTTATATTAGTTGACGAAATTTGACAAGCAGGTGGTGTTCAAATAATTTGCGTAAAACAAAGCAAGGAATAATTTGCATCACCTTCTTCTCTTCTTATTCCTTTTGCTTGTTGATCCTTTGGTCCTCATTTTTTTTCATGTATAGCGGTAATTTTCTCTCCATGTCTTTAGAACAATAGCAAAAGATGTCCCCTTGTTGTGGGTGTTCATCATCTTTGGGTGGCTGTAGAAGCAATTAAAGGAAAGGAAAGCAAGGAAAAGGAATTAATATGAGGAAATTGTTATGATAACAAAATCATTCTTTTATTATAATTAAATTAAATTAAATTAATTAAGTAGTTTTACCTTTCCTTCCGCAAGAACACTTCCTTTTCCGTTTTCACCCCTGTTGCTATACCAAAATCTTGTTTCTATCTTCCTACATCCGTAAACAACTAATCTATCTAAAGATGGAAATATCAAGTGATAATTCACAGGGCAGAACTTGGCCAGGCTTGGTATATACTCCAACCACAAGCATTGGAGTTGATGTAGCACAAGTTGTTTGTGATATGATCTGACATCATCAGCAGGTCTATCTTTATCTTTATGTATAAGCCGAGGTTGGACATCATTCTCTTCATCTTCATCTTCATCTTTAACAATATTTATTTCCTCCAATTCCTTACAATTTTGAATCTGTAGCTTTCTCAGTTGCAACACATTTGGAACAACAATATGTCTCAACTTACGACAGTTCCAGAGGCTTAGTGTGGTAAGGTTTTGTAGAGTTAAAATATGTGTGGAGCTCTTACTTAGACCTTTTAATTCTTTTACTCCACAATTCCTAATATCCAATTCTTTCACTTTCACATCTCTTAAACAACTCATAATTCCAACCCATATATGCTCGTCTTCGAAGCCTTCCACAATTAAAGTCTCCAAATTCTAACCAAATAAAACAAAATCTATGAGTACAAAAAAAAAATTAAATAAATAAGACCAAAACATAAAAGAAAATTTATAAAATTTCTATCTCTAAAAGTGTTTTCTTTATATTTCCCTTTTAACTTATCTGACATGTTAGTTATATAAACGTGCTAATTACTAAAATAAGATCTTATTATTTAAAGAAATTATATTAATTTATGAACAATGCCTTTTCATAATTGAAATGTAATACTCATAGTTTCTTATTTCAATTTTTTGAATATATCTTTTTAGAAGGCATATTAATAAGTGTAGATTCTTTATTTTTAAATTTCAAATTTTATTGAGTTTACCAATTGTACAATTATATCATAAAAATTTATACATTCCAATCATTTCTAATTTTTACAAAATTTCAACCATATCCATTCTATAATGTGGAAAAAAAACTTAACACTATTATTTTATGAAAATTCACTAAAATATAAAATATTATTATGTATCTAATCTATGATATCTAGAAAGATATTACTTGCAATAGAGTTTGAGCAAGTGTAGATGAAAAGAGATGTTTCAATTTATGACACTTGCTAACTTTTGGTGTTGTAAGGTTTTGTAGGTTCAAAACATGTGCAGAAGGCTTAAATAAACCTTCCAATTCTTCTCCTCCACAATCCTTAATACACAATTCTTTGACATCTCTTAAACAAGTGAGAATTGGAAACAACATTTGATGGTCTTGGAAGCCTTCCATGCGTAAAGTCTCCAATTTCTAGAGGAAACAAAATCTATTAGTGACTATGCAATAATGATTTAATGTGTTGTATTCATGCCACATATTATTGAAACTCCAAAAGTCACCATTAGGATAATAAAAGAATTTTATAGTTTATTTTTCTTTATTTGAAACTCCAAAAAACTCGAAAAAAAAAAGTGTCTCCTTTATATATATATGTGCCTTCATGCCACATATTATTGATATAAAAACAGTGAATAATAAATAATATCTTATCAATTAAATAATTTAAAATAATTTATAAAAGAAATACTTTTTTAAATTGAAAGATAAAGCATATTGCTCTTTATTTTCATAGGCCCTCATCTCATTCATCCTCACCACCAACCTTTGTTCAAGTAATGGTATATTTTTCTTGTTTTTGCTTTTGGTGAAGCTATGAGGTAATGGCTTTAAAACTAAGTTTGATATGATAGGCCTAGTTTGGGTGACCAAAAAATAAAAAAATAAAAAGGTATTGAAACCATAACCGCTACAACCCATCACCGCCCATAAATTACAATAACCGAAATTTGATCAATCCAGCTCCATCACCACTAGCCAAATAGCCTAACATAACCATTACGCATGACATCCCAACAACAGAACCTGATACTTCCACAACAACCCACTTCCACAAAATTGCTTTGTTAAAGCCCTAATTCATGAATTAAGCACTATCACTGATTATGGAGAAATCAGTAGAACCCTTTATTTTATGAAATTATATTTACTCAAAATTATTAAATTATCAGTATAGAGATAATTGAATTATGTAACTAGTCGGTCGTAAATGGTGTGGAGGTAACACTTATGGCTCTTTCTTTTGAACTTAATTTAAATTATTTGTATTCAAGTAAATATTTTGAACACCTATTTTTAAATAATTTTATCACCAATATGTCCATCAATTAACTAATCTATAATGACAAATAATAAAATTGCACATATAATTTTACTCTCTACACCCATATTATACGCTCTCATTATAAACTAAACCTTAAATCTTAATTTCTTGTTTAATTTTATTCTTTACACCTAACTCATACACACCAATAAATATAATATAAGAATAACGTTATACTTATAACTCATTTACAACCAATATTGTATACAACCTGAGTTAATTTGATATCATTGAATGAATAATGATTATGTCATTCTATTTAACCTCATTTATTTATTTTCATTTTTTATTCATCTAGTAATATCTTGCCAATTCAAGTTCTATAAAAAGTGGTTATAGATGTAACATTACTCATAATATAAATCTTGAATTTCAATTTCTTGGTTAGTTGTAAAGATTATAAAGGAATTGAAATTGTAATCTTATTTAAAGATTACTATTATATAGAAACTTATTCAAAGATTACTGTTATATAGAAACTTATTTATTCCATAGTGTAACACTAGATTAATTGGAGTTTTCTTTTTCTTCTTCTCTTAAGTTCAACAAAATTATAAAGGGAGCTAAGAGACAAATACCAGATATGTAAAATGGCCATGTTTTAATGATAAACTTCTTGATATGTATGTATTTATTAAACTAGAATTTTAATTATATTACAAAAGATGAATAGTTATTGTCAAACTTAATGGTTAGATTAAGAAAAATTCATAGATTTATTTAAAAATTTAAAATAAAAAAACTTATTGTTAACTTAATTTAAATTGGGAAATAGATAGTAATAAGTATTTCATGTCCCACTTTCAAAAGCTTAAGTTACATATAACTGGTACAAGACCATTATTTATCTATCTCTAATTGAATGAAAGCTGATTTAGTGTGTTATAAAAAAAAAAGCATTTGATAAGTTAAGATTAGATATTCCTAATTTTTTTATTTATTGTTATCTTTTTTTTCATTTTTTATTTTTCGTTAATTTTAGACCTATACTTTCTATAAGCATAAATTAAATAACTAAGAAAATTAAGATAAACTTTGGCATTTTTTGGTAACAAAAAATTAATTAAGAACATACCAATTTGAAACCTGTTGGACAAAAGCTGGTGAGGTTTGGCAATGCTTTTATCATTTTTAGCTTAGGCAACATATTTATAGTTTATAGCTATCACAATATTAACTTTAAACAATTTTATTTTATTTTATTTTTTTACTTAATGCACTAGATGTAACTAAATTAAGCAAGCAATCTACATTACATAAAGCAAAGAAAAATTGGTTTAGAATTTTCCTAAGGTCAAATGCATCCCACGATTTTTAGTTCAACATGAAATTGGAGTAAATAAAGTAGTAATAGTAATAGTAATAATAAAAGAAGCTTTGGCTTGATTAAATAGGAGCTTATGTCAATTTAATTAATCTGTTTTTCTTGTTGTAAACAATATACAAATTTCTGTTTATGTAACAGTCGTTATTTCATCATTCATGAGTAAAGTTTAAACTAATTCATAACAAATCAGTACCATTGCTAATCATAACATTGAAATAGGTCAATAGCTGAGATTAACCTGTAACAATAAATTTCACTTAAGATCAAACGATCATCTGAACCAAATTACTCAAAACTTGCGGTCAAAGAAGAGACAACAAGACGTATTATGGTCTTGTTAATTATGCTTTTAATAAAGCTATGAGGTTATGACTTTTGAAACTATCAAGAAATAAGTGATTTTATATAAGCCCCACCAATTTCTTAGTAGATCCCAACCTTAAGGATAAAATCGTAATAAAAATAATTGAGGGAGGGAGTTATATATTATAATAATTATGGGATGCACAGTAGGACGATACTTTTCTGCAATTAAAATATGAATTGTTTTTCAACCCCTCGATTATGCATCTGATATCTAATTTACTATTAGAAGTAAATTCTCAGAAACCAAATTTAAATCTTACTGTCGGCCTCTCTGCCCATGTCTTTCTTTATATTATTGTTCTCTGCATTTATAAAAAATAGCAACTATTTATCAATTTTTATGCTGCTTCATTATCACTCCTTCCTCTCGTATCTTCTAAACGAAAACATGCATGTAGAACATGTGAATTATGAATAATACAAAGACCACTTTCTCATTGATTATTATAATGTTTTCATTGTAAAGAAAATACGTGTCTTTTTTGCAAAAGAATATTAAAAAGAAACTAAACAAAGACACCTGTTTTTTTACTCAATATTTAAAATAAAAACTAATTTATTTATAATTATTTTCATTAGATTATGTCTGAAGGATTATTTTATTCCAAGGGCATTGTCAAATCAACGTATCATAAAAGTTGAAGGTGTACATTGTGCTATTACTTCTTTGGCAATGCATGAAAAGAAGATAATGATGCTTGTAATAATTTTTGTATAATAGCACAATTTTGTCCTTGTGAAATTAAGAGACGGTGACCATTTAGTTTGGAGGTGGGGTTCAAATAGCATCACTTTTAAGATATATAGAAATAACAACCTAGTTTGGATGAAAAAGAGCCATTAAACCATAATCCACTACAAACCCTCACCACCCATAATTAACAACAACCGAAAGTTGAACAACCCAGCCCCAGTCACCACTAGCCAAACAGCCCAATCACATCCACCACCAACAAAAGGCGGACACCACAAACCTAGTGCTTCCATAACAACCCATTTCCATAAAAATGCTATATTAAAGCCCTAATCAATTCACAGAGCACTAGCAGTTATTTATGGAAAGAAATCTGGAAAGTCTTAATTTTTTGAAATTCTGTTATTTAAACTTCTTAAATTATCAGTAAAAAAAATTAATTATATTTTGTAACTAACCCCTGTAAAATAGCTTCCTTACTAAACAGATAACACTTGAAGTTCTTTATTTTCAACTTAATTTAAATTATTTGTATTTAAATAAATATTTTGAACGTCTACATTTTCTAAAATAACGTTATTACTAAAATATCAATCGATTAATTTATTGATATGATAAATAATAAAATTGAACATATAGTTTTGCTTTCTACACTTATACCATACACCCTCATATAAAACAAAATCTTAAATTTTAATTTATGGTTTAATTTTATTATTCACACCTATTTAATATACACCCGTGGCAACATAAGTCTTAAATTTCAGTTTCTTGTTTAGTTGAAAATTACCGTAAAATATTCCTATATATCTAAATTATGTGCAAAGATATGACTGTAGTTTCAAAATATTCTAATTAACAAAAACTCATTTATTCCTTAATCTAATATTAGATTGATTGAATTTTTCTTTTTCTCCTTCTCGCAAGTTCAACAAACTTATAAAGCAAGCTTACATGCAAAGAGCAAATATATACATTTTATTGATGATATGTATAGATTTGGTCAAACTAATTTTTTAGCAAAGTTATCTCTATCTATCAATCCAAGTCTATGAATTTTGCTAGACAAGCAGGATAGTATATTCTTAATGCTAAATTTAAAAAAAGAAAAAGCTTTTGTTAAACTCAATTTAAATATTTTCTAACAACATAAATTATTAAATTAGAAAACAGATAATAACTAGTTCCTATTTCACGCTCAAATTTTTAAGTTACATACAACTGATAATTTATTTGTCTCTAATTGTATAACATATGCAAGCTAATTTAGTGTTAAAAAAAAGCATTTGATAAATTTAGATTAGATATTCCTAATTTTTTATCTCATATCATGAACTTATATACATTCTAATCATTTTTAATTCTTAGTTGATTTTAGACCTATATATTCTTTAAGCATAAACTAAAATAATTAAAAGAAAAATTAGGATAAACTTTGGCAATTTTTCTTTGGAAGAAAAAATTAATTAAAAACATACCAATATGAAGCCCGCAAGACAAAATCTAGTGAGCTTTGGCAATGCTTTGAGTGACAAGTGCTTGAGTTTAGGCAATAGTACAATTTCTTTGCCATGAACTCCATCTTCATCATCTTTAAAAATGATTTGCTCCAACTCATCACATTCTTCAATGGTCAGCTTTTCCAGTTTCAATAGATAGTGAGCAAGGGTAGATGAGAAGAGATTTCTTATTCTATGACACTTGTTGATATGTACTTCAATAAGATTTCGTAGGCTTGAAACCCCTAATTTCTGAGAAAAGAAATCATTTTATCTCATCAATATCCATAAGATTGTTACAGTGTTGGTATAATTTACAACAACCAAAATTTGAACAACCCATTTACCACCAAGTCTGTGAATTATGCTAGACAAGCAAGGCAGTATATTCTTATTGCTAAATTTAAAAATGCAAAAAGCTTCTGTTATTACATAGTTAACAAAACTCTTCATTTAGAAATTTTTAGAATAAAAATTATATCATGAGAATTTATATTTTCAAATTTTTTTTAGCTTTATTCAATTTTAGATCTATTCATTCTTTCATTAAAATACTTAGAACATCTATTATTTTTTTTAAATAATTTTATCACTAATATATTTATGAATTAATTTATCAATAATAACAAATAATAAGATTAAACATGTGACCTACTCTGGACAACCATTTCATACACGCACATTGTAACTTAAATCTTACTCTTAATTTAACATATGACTTAAAAATTTACTACCTATAACTATTTTACAACTGAAATTTGAACAACCCAACTCTGTCACCACTGACTACATAGCCCAACACAACCACCACCCATGGGCCACGACAGCCCAATGCCATAACCTAACACTTCATTAACAACACACTTCCACAAAATTACTTTATTAAAGCCCTAATCATTGTACTACCACTAGCACTGATTTATGGAGAAATTTGGTAAGCCCTTTATTTTATCAAATTATATTAATCAAAATTATTAAATTATCAGTATAGAGGTAATTATATTTTGTAACTAACCACTAATAAATTGTTCTGTTTGTTAGAGGTAACACTTATGGCTCTTTATTTCAAACTCAATTTAAATTATTTTTATTCAAATAAATAGTTTATAGCTATCACAACATTAACTTGGGAGAGTTTTTTTTTTTTTTTTTTCACTTAATGCACTTGATGCAACTGAATTAAGCAAGCAATCTACATTACATAAGATGAACAAAAAATTGGTTTACAATTTTCCTAAGGAAAGACACATCCCATGATTTTAAGTTGAACATGAGTTTAGAGTAAAATAAAATAATAATAATTAACACTAATAATAATAAAAGAACATATTGCTCTAGTTTGATTAAGAGCTTATGTCAATTTAATTTAATCTTTTTTTAAACAATATGCAAATTTATATTTTCATAATAATTGTTATCTCATCCTTCAAGAGTAAAGCTTAAACTAATTCATAAAGAATTAGTGCCATTGCTAATCATAAAATTGAAATAGATCAATAGTTGAAATTAGCCTCTAACAATAAATTCATAGATCAATAGTTGAAATTAGCCTCTAACAATAAATTCTACTTACGATCAACTTCTATATTTACTAGGTTTTCTTATAATTTAGTGCCCAGAACTTGAAATTCGCTTAAAAAAAAAAAAGGCTCAAATCAACCTTAATGATGGAAACCATTACTAAAAAATAAAATAAAATAATGAAATGTTTAAATTTGGAATGTTATTCTGTTATCACTGTTCGTCTTCTTCTTCCCTTTTACAGGACTCGAAACGTTAATAAATCACAAAATTTTTAAAACTCAACTGTTTCTTTCTTATATAGTCATCTAAACCAAATGACTCTCAACTCACCGCCAACTAAGAGACAACCAGAATCACTTCCACCAACCTTCTTCCTGCTTTTGGAAAGTTGGAAATGATGGGCCTAATTAACAACCCATCACCGCCAATAACACAATGCCGCCACCGCCACCACCCATAATTTACCACAACACAAATTTTAAACAACCACAGGCCACACAATTACGCTTCGTAGGCGACAATAACAATAAACAATGAACTTTCCATATTTTAAAAGTAAATAACAATTATTATAGGTAATATATATCATGATGAATTAAATAGAATAATAAATTACTATTATAACTTATAAATCTATTAAAATTTGGAAATAGATTATAATAACATTTGATGCATATAATATCAATTTAAGTAATTTTTTTGTTCATCATGCCATTATTTAATCCATATTTTCTCCTAAATACTTCTTTTTAGTTTAATTAATTACAATGTGATTTTCTACAGAGAAAACTATAGCAAAACATTAACCTATGAGGAAAAAGAAATTTTTTGACTTTCAAATATCTTCATTCAGCTCAATAAACAACAGACTTTTAGCTATTAAGCTCTTTCCAAAGGCAAAGAAAAAAGCATGTAAGTAAAATTTCATAATCTATTTCAGCATCAAATTAAAAAATATTGAGTAAACAAACGCATTAAACTAATCCCAACCATACAAAAAGTATTGGCTAAACCTTATCTTAAAGTTATTATTTTATTACTAATGAGGCAATTTGGATCCAGAATTTCGCTCTCAAAATCACTTTCTTACATACACTACACAGTTAAATTTATTTTTACAATTCTAAAAAAGTTCTTATGTAACCCCACGTAAATTCAATAGAACGAATCTTAATTGAATAAAAGAATTATATAAATTAAAAAATTTCACAAATGATGTGAGACACTCATATAAATACGTTGATTAATGAATTTTCTAATCAAACTTTTGAAAAAGATTTTATTTTAATTTTAATTTTTATAAAATAAAGATCAATTTCTTGAGTTTTATTGGTTAATTGATGTTAAAATTTTAAAATTGTGGGGATAGATATATAAAAAAGAATTTAAATTTCAAAATTTTAACAAATGATTTAATTAATTAATTGGTGAAGAATAATTTTTTTTGTTCAAAGAATCTTAAGTTTATAATCAATTAAATTTTAAATAACTGGAACAAAATTAATTAATCATGTAATGGTAGATTTCTTTAAAAAAACCAATAGAACAACATAAACGCTAAAATAAACTCATAATAAATTATTAAAGATAACAATTTATAAATAAATTTGACTGGTTGCTAATTATAGCTTTCAAAGCACGTAGATAATAATATTGTTGGAACTAGAAGGATGGACACCACCAAGAGTGAAAAATGTAGTCAAATTAGAACACTAATTCAGACACGCAAAGTGCATATACATACAAACACATTTACATATAGGAGAGGATAAAAAAACTTACTTGACCTTGCATGTTGACTTCAAGAGTGAAAAACGTAGTCAAATTGGGACATTCAGATATTTTGAGCACTTCTAAAGTTAGCCAAGTTGAACGATAACTTTCTGGCAAGACGCTGGTGAGGCTCACTAGTTTATCAAGTATTAATTCTTTTAATTTAGGGAGCACGATGTCTTTTCCATCCCTTTCGGCTATTTCTTCACTTCCATTATCAATAAAAAACACTTGCTTTAACTGATCAGCATTTTTGACGAAAAGTTGCTCAAGTTTCCCAAGACCTTTTGCAATAGAGATTGGAAATATATATTCCAATCTCTCACATGAATGTATACAAAGAGATATAAGACTTTGAAGATTCACATCATGGATTCCATTCCATACATACCTCAATCGTGGCAAATCTTCCAATATTAACTTTGTATACGTCTCATCATCATCTAGCTTGTCATTTAGCCCATCATCTAGCTCGTCATCTAGTTGATCGCCTATCATTTGAAAGTGATTTAATTGTTTACTAGATGATGATATTTCCTCGCCTCTGAAGCTACATGTGTTATGGGTGCCGACATCCTAGCTAGCATTAATAAATAAATAAATATCCCATTAAAATTTTAATGGAATTTTATAATTTTAGGTTCGGCAGTATATTTTAAACTATAGTGACCACAACTTATAAATTAAACCAACGCAATCTGCATTACATAAAACGAAAAAAAAAACTTATTTAAAAATTCAATGGGATTTTGAGTTAAAAATGAGAGCAGAAGTGAAATAAAAATAATAAAAAAATATTACAATGGCTTTAACAATAAGAAACAGATTTTATATCAATTAAATTTAATGTTTTGTACTTCAAACATGAATTTTTTTCATTTTATATATTAGTTATAATCCAATTCAACTTCAAAATAGACACATTAAAGTAGTTCGTAATTTATATTATATATTGAAATAACCTCTACATAAATTAAAATTCTACTTAAGATCAAATAACATATTTACAAGGTTCTCATGACTCAATTTCTAGTTATACCCTTTTTCTACAAAATGAAAGTAGGACTATATGGGCTTCAAAAGGATTAACTAATTATAAATTAAATTTCATTTTCTGTCTTTCTCCAATTATAATTACTGTACGGCAATAACTTCTAAAAAGTATAAAAAACTAGAATTTTTTATTTTTAAGATACAATAATTTAATTGATGAAAAAGAATATTCAACTTTTGTATAAATTAAAAGACAGAAGGAAAAGAAACATGTATCACTAAAATTTTCCCTTAAGATCTATTTTAAAATTGAATCAAAATCAAACATATTTAGTACTTGTTCGGGGATGCTATAGGTTATGAAATAAGATTTATTATTATTTTATAAAACAATTAAGTAAATTAGATTTGAGATTACTTTCCAGAATCGGCGAGTATTTGTTTTAGATTGTCCTTTGAAAATCATCTTAATTATTTGACAATCCAATTTTGCAAGGGTTTCAGTTCCTAGAAAAAACCTAATAAAAAAAAATAAAAGGGGAAAAGTTTTTGCACCCGCCTGTGTTAAGGTTATAGAAGAAGAACCATGACAGGTTTAATTAAAAATCATAAAACCCTATACTGCAGGGGCTGTTTGGTAAAAGCCGACTGTCTTGATGAAATGACAATTTTACCCTTCTAATATAATATAAGAATCAGTTGACAACATAGCTTGAACCCAAACCAAGAAAGTAGGAGAGTTGACGGGCCACTTAGAGGAAAAATAAATACAAAACAAATTAAAAAAATTAATATGAATAACTTGAAACCATCCCCGCCAGCATCCGTAAGAATACAAAATATATTTGAAAATAAATTTAATATCGTCGAAACAACCGGACGATGTTCATCATTTTCTTTAACCTTTGATTTTCAAAACAACACCTTATCTTTAATTTGGAAACGCCATAATCTTTGCAACTAGCCAAACATCCCTTCTAATGCATTATTACTCCTCCCATGCGTCCACTTTTATCTAGCAAAATCTAATAAAAAATTTAACAAAACCAATGGTTTGAAGCTTTGATTGGACTGGGAAGAATTTTAAGCTAGCATCTGTGTGTCCAAATTGCATTAAGCTATGTCGCTCTATCGTGTCCAGGCAAGCTAACAAGAAAACGAAAGAGAAGAGACAGGATGAAAGAGAGAGACAGTGACGAGAAGAGAATAGAAGGAAGGAGAAGGGGAAAAGAAGAAAAGAGGTAGAGAATAAAAGAAAAGGGTGAAAATTATTTCTTTTTTTTTTTTATTTGTCTGAAAAGACAATGATACCATTTAAAATGTTGACTCTAACCAACTTCAATTGATAGAAAGGGGTTTTGTGACTATTAACAAAGCCGACCAGTGGTCTCTAGAACAAAACCTTACAATAGGGGTTCCATAATTTTTTTTGACATTTAATATATTATAAAGAAAAATAAAAGTTATTTTTTGGCTGGTTCAAAAAAGCTAATGGTGGTAGTAAAGGATGACTAACAGCGTAGTCTGAAGGGATGATTTTTGGCTGTATGGGTTAGAGTTTGTCCCATTCTATGCATTTAAGTTAATTATTTAATTCTAATATATTTATTACAGTACTTATGATAATTATAAATACATTTTGCAAATAAAAGCACGTTTATTTTGTCAAATAAAAATTTGAAAACTTTAAGAATTGAATTCCCCCTATTTGTATGTGCATGTTTTTTAAAAGAAAGACACCATGAATTCAAAGAAAGTCTAACAAGTACCTTAAAATATTCTTTAAATTTTGATTATTTTCATGCCATAGTTGTAATGTAATTATATTTAAAGTGAAAATATCTAACCTTGGATTTTTCTTGAATTTCGACCTCATGAATGAGAGACTTCAAACTGGAACATTTGGATATTGTGATAACATTGAAAGCCGCCCAAGTCAAATGATAGTTCTCTGGCACGACGCTGGTGAAGCTTGCTAGTGAACAAAGTCTTAATTCTCTTACTTTAGGGAGCATGGTGTCTTTTCCAGCCTTTTCAGCTACACTCTCTTCATTTCCATCATCCATAAAAAAGGCTTGCTTTAATTCATCAGCATTTTCGATGATAAGTTCCTCAAGTTGTCCAAGACCTTTTGCTGCAATAGAGATTGTAAACATATATTCCAATCTCTCACATGAATCTATATAGAGAGATGTAAGACTTTGAAGATTCACATCAAGTGAAAAGGGATTTGATAGCTGACGTAGCTGATTAGATGATGAGATCTCCTCTTCCTTCTGTCTTAAGCCACACGCATTTTGGGTGCCAATATCCTAGCATTAATTAAGAAAACAAAATCCGGTTAAAATTTTAATTGAATTTTATGATTTTATGCTTAGGTGTCATATCTAAAACTATAGGAATAAAAAAATTATAAGATAGACTAGAGTAATCTGAATTAAGAGAAAACAAACACAAAACTGGTTTAATAATTCTTCATTATTTTGATTCAAACATGAGTGGAAAGTAATATTTTAATAACAGCAACAACATGAGGAGATTTTATATGTAAATTTAATTTACCTTTTTACTGTAAAATTGGTAAAATATTCTATTTATATATTAATTATATAATTCCATGCACCTTTGAAAAGGGATGCTATAAATTATCATACAAGAGTTAGTATTTTCAATTTGATAAAAGTCAAATTTGAGATTGGTTTCCAGAAATGGCTAGGATTAGAGTTTAGAATGACTGTTCAAATCATCTGATTTATTTGATAATCATCTTGATTTTCAATTTTGCAAGGTTTCAATTCCTAGAGAAAACCTAATAAAATAACACAAACACTAAATAACCTTAAAATAACAATTATTTATTAATTAAATTTAATAATTCATATAAAAAGTGAATTTGTGATTAGTTGAATATTATCATCATCAAAGCACATTTGAGTCATAATGTTGGAACTTAAAGAGACGAGATGAAAGAGAGAGACAGCTAAAGAGGAGAAAGGAAGGAAAGAGAAAAAAAAGAAAAAAGGTAAAGAATTAAAGAAAGAAAAGGTGAAAATTATTTCTTATTTTTATTTACGTGAAAAGACAATGATCCTTTTAAATTGTTAACTTTAACCAACTTCATTTGACGCCATGGGAGTTTGTGACTATCAACAAAACCTATTAGATGTCTCTACCTTATCACAGGGGTTCCAAAATTATTTTCCCAAACTAAAATGACATCAAATTAATAATTACTTACTAAATTTCATAATTTATAGAGAGAAAAACTGAAGCACTCACCACCAACCTTTTTGATATAATAGTATTTTCTTCTTGTTTATGCTTTTAGTGAAGCTGTGAAGTCGTGACTTTTAAATTTATAAGAAAGTTTCATATGATTGGCAGAGTTTGGGTGAAAAAAAAAAAATTCCCAAAGACATTCACCCATTACAGCCCATCACCATCCATAATTTACAACAACCCAAATCTGAACAACCCAGCCCATTGCCGCTTGCCACATAGCCTAACACAACCACCACCCGCGACAGTCCAATGCCACAACCTAACACTTCCTCAAAAACCCATCTCTACAAAATTACCCTATTAATCAACGAGCTAAGTACACTAGCACTAATCCATGGAAAGAAATCTAGAAAGCCCTTTATTTTATGAAATTATATTTTACTCAAAATTATTAAATTATTAGTGAAAAGGTAATTATATTCTGCAACTAACCACTACTAAATAGCTCTGTTACTTCAAAGACAACACTAACAGCTTTTTATTTTGAACTTAATTTAAATTATTTTTATTTAATAAATATTCTGAACATCTACCATTTTTAAAATAATTTTATTACTAAAATATCCATCGATTAATTTATTGATAATGACAAGTAATAAAATTGAACATATATATGGTTTTACTCTCTACCCCTATGTCATGCAAACTCATATAAACTAAATCTTAAATTTTAATTTATTGTTTAATTTTATCATTTTACAGATATTTAATATACTGTGGTGACATAAATCTTAAATTTCAATTTCTTGCTTAATTGAAAATTATCATAAAATATTACTATATATCTCAATTACGTGGAAAGATATGATTGCAATTGAAAAAACTTCTAATTACGAAAAACTTAAATATTCCTCTCTCTAATATTATACTGATTGGATTTTTCTTTTTCCCATTCTCACAAGTTCAACAAACTTATAAAGCAAGCTTATATAGAAAGAGCAAATATTCTAATATGATTATGTTTTTATGTAGGAAAAATTTTATTGATCTGTATATATTTGATTAAACTAAAATTTTAACTATACTGTAAAAGATGAATAAAGTTATTTCTAACCAATCCAAGCCTATGAATTCTGATAGACAAGCGGGGTACTATTCTTATTGCTAAATTTAAAAATGCAAAAAGTTTTTGTTAAACTTAATTTAAATATTTTCTAGTAGCCTAAATTATTAAATCAGAAAATATATAGTTAATAATTAAGTAGTTCATATCCCAGCCACTCTCGAACTTTCAAGTTACAATCAACTGATCATTTATTTATCTCTAGTTGTATAGTATAGGCAAGCTAATTTAGCGTTTAAAAAAAGAGTTTGACAAATTAAGATTAGATATTCCTTTTTTTTGTTGTTTTAATTAGATATAATATCTATTGTAAAATATTTATGTCCAAATATAAAAATTATGCATAGTTATAAAATATTTTATTTAATTTAAAAAAATTGTCTATATGCAAATTCCTAAAAAAATTAAAGATTATGTTCTGAAAATTTATACCTTCCAAGTCATTTTTAATGTTTAGTCAATTATAGAACAATGCATTCTTTAAGCATAACATAACTTAAAAAAATTATACACATTAAATTTGTTAAAATTGTTATTTTGAAAGTACTATATTTAGAAAAGAAACATACGTCTATTTCATGTCTAAATCCTAAACTATTAATTGCTTTATGATATTTAAAAATTGTTTGTACACAATACAAATTATATTCTGCAGTACATCAAAAACTGCCACTCCAAATTAAAAGCTTTAACTAATAAGACCATCTAATACATTTTCTAAAGTCTTTCCCATCTAACTCAATTGCAGACTAATAGTCCAATCCAATTCAAACAAAACAATCTGTTAGTAAATCACAATAAATTAATCTTGGAATGACATTTATATGAAATTACTTGAATATAAATAAACAGTCGCGCTATACAATAATCTAATTAATTAATATAAGATTATATTATTTTATCATTTGGTTGAGTTTTTTTTTATTTATTTAAGTTGGGTTTATTACAATGTTAAGGAATAATACTCTTGACTATAACCGGTTTGTGTTAGCGTCTAAGAGACACTTCAACAAAATTAATGGACAATTTTGGTTTTCAATAATTTAGATCCAATCTTTTAGGTTGTGTTTGTTTGTGTATTTTGAGTTTTTGTTTCCAAAATTTGAAAAGAATATGTGGTTGATTTTAAATTTTTTTCAAAATTTGAAAATGATATATGGTTGATATTGATTTAAATATATTGATAAATGTGCATTTTCAAAAAACAGTATTTTGAAAATGTTAACAAACAAAGCTAATATCCAACTTATCTTGATTTCTTCATAATAATAAAAATTAGATAAAACAACAAACAACTATTAATTTGTTACGTTTTAATACTTTCTTTGATATACATAATACTTTACTAGAATATTTTAGTTTCTACTAAATATCGGTATATTTAAGTATATATTTCTCTTGCAGTCTTGCTTTGGTCTTTTGGGTTTATTATACTCCGTTCGTCCAACATTATATATGTAAGTCGTAAGATAATTGATCTAATAACTTTGTTGGTTGTCTGTGATATTTTAGGTATCGTGTAAAACTTAATTTATACTAAAATTTCAAGTATGATGGGCATAGTTACCAAATTGGCTTGTAAAGAAATATACTCTATAAATTAGTAATATTTGGAAAAGATATTAATTACTTTTTATATATGTTAACAATAAATTGATAATTTTTTAAATAAAATCTTTAAAAAAAATCAACCGATGATTTTTCTAAAGAAAAAAATGTTAATTATGATATATAGTACTAAAATAACCTTTTTTGTTATTGAATTTCAAATAATCTCAAAATTGTTAAAAAAAAACTGTTTATTAAAATGACTACTTCTTAAAGATTATTTTTCTTTTTTTCTTTGTTATATTTAGATTACACATACAATAAATCTGTCATAAACACTTTAATAATATTCTCTAGACTCATTTCCAAATAATATTTTATTTTATTATTAACAGAAGTTTTCAATAGGTTAGGTAGTCTAATTTATTGGATCAATACAAAGGGTTGAAGTAATCCATTTTCTAACATTAGTTTTGGAAGAAGAATTAATTTAATTTGTTTTTATACTAGCAAGATGGTGTTTGAGGCTGATATCAGTGAATCATGTGTGGTCGTAAGAATAAAATATAAATAGTTTCACTTATTTTGATAAATTACTATCAGTTTTAATGTTGGAATTTTAATTCCAACAGTTTTATTGATCACAAGATTTCTACAACAAAATCCAGCTATTCAAAAACTAACTCGTCATTTGATGTGTTTTGCTTCTAATTTATAAAGCAAAAAGATCTAAGATGTATATTCTTAGAATAATATTAAAAAGATAGAGCTTGTACCTTGTTAACTGAGAAGAGGGATGGTGGCCACTCTGAATTGAATGATTTTAACTTGTCACAATAACTGATTTTTAAATGCTTTAACATTGGCCACTTGGAACTGTGTTCTCCTGGATAGAAAGTTTCAAGATATGGTAGCTGGGAAAGTGTTAATGATGTTACCCGTGGAAAGACAAACGTAGGATCTGCTTCTAGTGCTCCATCTTCTGTCCCAACAATTGTCTTTAAAACAAAACAACTGATTATCTCAAGCTCGGAGAGTTGCTGAAAGCTTTCAACCAAAGAAGATGGAAATGCATATTTCAGCCTCCAACAATTCATCAAGGACAAGGTTGTCAAATTTTGGTACGAAAAAGAAATTGTCGGAAGTTGGTTGTCCCAGATCAGTTCAGAATTGATTTGATCCAGCTTTAGATACTCCAAATTGGGGAAAACAACCTACACCCAAAGTTCTTGTTTCAGTAATTTTTCATTCCAATCACAGAACAAAATATTATCACACTAATTAAGTACTATGTAAGTGTCGAGATCTCATGAGTAAGTTTACGAGATTCCTCTTTCCTTTCAAAGAGCATCATTGCCTTATCTATGCAAAGAAACGTGAAAAAGCAAAAGAATGGAACAATAGAAAAGAAGCAAGGTTGTTTTCAAGTTGAGCCTTCTGCTAAAAAATGATGCGGGAGTATCATGCCTATCTTGCAAAATGTTATTGTTGGAAGCTGTCAACAAACTTATTGTTGCGAAGAAGAGTGGTACACACTCACAAGAAGTCACAGACTTCACGATTATAAAGAAAGCTTGCATACAAAAACCAAATTATAATATGATTATGTTTTTACATAGGATAAATTTTATTGATCTGTGTATATTTGGTTAAACTAAAATTTTAACTAACTATATCATAAAAGATTGGGAAAATTGAAAAAATAGACAAAATTATGGGGTCTCTTTGAAAAATAGACACATCCTAAAAATTTTCATGCCATAGACACTTTCTTGATAAGAAGACCAAATTACCCTTATGTATTCAATTTTTTCTCAAAGGCTTATTTCTCTCTCTTCGGAAGACCGAAACCCATTTCCATCCTTACAGATTTGATTTAATTTATAGATAATTTGAATTCGAGATTTGAGTTTCTGAAGCATTTGTGAACTTATTTAAGAAAATCGAGTGTTATAATGTGATTTTTGTACGTTAATAGGTGTTATATCACGAAGAACAGGAAGAAGAAGACAGTGTTATATCACGAAGAAGAAGACACTCGACACTCGAAAATAACGTGTCGAGTCGTGTCGAGTTATGTAATGTCGAGTGTCGAGTTTTGTCAAGTGGTGAAATGTCGAGTGTCGAGTTTTGTCGAGTGGCGAAATGTCGAGTGTCGGGTGGTGAAATGTCGAGTGTCGAGTTTTGTCGAGTGATGAAATGTTGAGTGTCGAGTGGTGAAATGTGTAGTTTCGAGTGTCGTGTCTCGTGTTATTGAGAATCTGACACGACTCGACATGACTCGACACATACGTGTTGAGTGTCGAGTTGTGTCGGATGCAAATAATGTCGAGTGTCGAGTGTCGAGTTATGTCGAGTGTCTTCGCGTGATACTTTTAATTTCTTTTTAGTCCCTATAGTTTATAATTTAACAATTTTATCCCTGAAAAGAGTTGTGCCCGATCCAAGTATACTTTCAAAGGGTATTTGAGTCTTTTTGTCAAGAAAGTGTCTATGACATGAAAATTTTTCAAGATGTGTCTATTTTTCAAAGAGACCCCCTAATTTTGTCTATTTTCTCAATTTTCCCAAAAAGATTAACAAAGTTTTTCTATCCATCAATCCAAGTCTATGAATATTATTAGACAAGCAGGGTAGTATTGTTATTGCCAAATTTAGAAATACAAAAGGCTTTTGTTAAACTTTATTTAAATATTTTCTAACAGCCTAAATTGTTAAATTAGGAAACAGCTACTTAATAAGTAAGTAGTTCATGTCCCACTCCCAAACTTTTAAATTACACGTATGGCTTTATGAGACCAAAAGAGTTTCGGCCAACAAATGTCTTTTTCTTTTTGCTTTTAATTTTTTTATAAATTAACATTTATTAATTAGTATTGAAATTTTTTTGGGGACACTGTAACCAACTACCATTGAGGTTTGACTTTTTGTTCTCTGAAACAAACTTTGCTATTTTGATATTAACAACCTAATATTATATAAAAATAATTGACTAACTGATTAATTCCATCAGTTTAAACCGTAACACAACCGACAAGGGTAAATAAAAGATTTCATAAAAAAGTAATTTTACTATAAAAATAAAAATAAAAAGAACCCAGCCGTGGCCACCGCCTTTATTCAATAGCACCACCTGACTAGCACACAATTCAATTTTACCAGCAATATTGAACCGGACGACAACCATACAATTACTGCAATCAGTTTCAAAAAATTTCTGAATATCTTCTCTCACAAGGTTCACAGTTTTGCTAAAAGCACCCATAGAAGGCACATATATGAAGTAAGGAACTAAGGATAGTTTTTTTCCTCCTCTAAATCAGATGACGAACTACAAAAGCCTGAGCTCTATATATATATGACTCACTGTTCTCTCTCTCTCTCTCTCTCTCTCTCTCTATTTATATATATACACGCGCGCACGCGCGCACACACACACACACATATGACTCACTAACTGTTTAGTTTTACTTTTCTTAGAACTTTGTAATGCTTTCGAATCCTTAAACATTTAGCATGCATGGGTTATCTAAATCGTACGAAGATTAATTCAAATTAATCCCACTCATTTCTAATTTTGGTTTGATGTTAATGTGATGAAAAGTGGTGAACTTTATTGTTGTAACTTTTTTATTGAAAATAATGAACTATGTTTTTTTTAGTGTTACTCAGGCAAAAATCAATGGTGGTAAGTGATATTCTCCCAAAAGTTTTTAATATATTATTCAAATAGCTCAAATAATTATATACACATTTAGCAAATAAAAACATGCATCTTAATTTGGCCATTAGATGCAAAAAGAATAGAAAAAGTTTCTAAATCTTTGATAGAAAAATAAATGAAACATCAAGCTAGACTTAAAATTTTCTTGAGGAAAGGAACCAAAAACTTACCTGATCTTGCATGCTGACTTGAGAAATGAAAGATGAAGTCAAATTGGAACATTTGGATATTTGGAGCACTTCCAAAGCTGGCCAAGTTGAACGATAATTTTTAGGCAAGAAATTGGCGAGACTGGCTAGTCCATCAAGTTTTAATTTTCTTAATTTAGGTAGCTCGACGACAATTCCATCCCTTGCATTTTCTTCACTTTCATGATCCATAAAAAAGACGTCTTTTAACTTATGAGCATCCTCGATGGTAAGTAGTTCAAGCTGCTCAAGACCTCTTGCAATAGAGATTGGAAATACATATTCCAATATCTCACATGAACCTATGTAGAGAGATTTAAGATTTTGGAGATTTACATAATGGGTGGGCCCCTTCCATATATACTCCAATTTTGGTAAACATTTCAATTTTATACTTGTCATACTTGGGAGTAGCATTGTGTACGACAACCCCTCAGTTCGAAACTGAAATAATTCTTGAAGCGTTTCACATGACGCGATTTTCACTTCCTTCAAGTTATAGAGTCTTAAAAGCAACTCTGTTGGAAACAAGCTACATATACCAGGGCATGAAGTTACATTTATGGTCTCCAATTTTTCTAGAAACCCCCTTGGAATCCTTCGACCATAGCATATATCTCTAAGAAGGCTCAAATCATCGAGAGATAGTTCCACCAAATCAGTGAATGCATTAGCTGGAACATCTTGTGGGGATGTGTTTATGATACATGTCAAATCACTACATCCTTTAAGGTGAAGACATTTCAACTCGTTAAAGCCATCATGATTTATGTTTGGTAGGATATTTTGAAAACCAGTTGTTTTCTCCAAACAAAGATATTCCACACTCTCATGCATTGCTTTAAACGCAATCAGTGAGGTTACTTCTATATTTGAGATTGCTAAAGTTCTGTTGTATGATATTTCATAATCATTAAATCCGGTCGCCCAAATACCATGTCTCCGTAATCCATAATAATCATGAAATTTGTTCACCCGAATACCGTATCGTTGCCATCTAGGGAAAGCAAAGCCCTTCGGAAGGCTCTTAGCATCTATATTCAAACGTAGACTGACCAAGCGGGATAAAGAATTCAACTCAAAGAGGTTAGCATTGCTTATCTCTGCACTTTTCTCTTCAACCTCCCAGAGCTTAAACCTATTCCAAATGTATAATTCTTCTAGTTGAGAACACATTCGTATTAAATTGGAAGGAATTCTGACCAGTGCGCTGTAGTTATCGAAATCCAACAACCTTAAGTTACGAAGTTTACCTAGTTCTCTTGGCAATTCATCCAAAGAGGAAGCTCGGAGGTAAAGGATCTCAAGTTTGTTAAGCTTCTCGAGGTAAGAGATGTCTCTTAGAGTGCACTTAATCAGCTTTAGAGTCTTGAGATTCATCAAGAATTCAAGGGATTTTAGTGATAAGTCCACATATTGTAGACTTAAGACTTTCAAAGCTTTCATCTCTTTGAAACATTTGTCTGAAACTTCTAACCGATTCTTGTAATACGTACCACCCAAGAACAAAATTTCAAGCTTTGGACATACCAATCCAAGAGGGAGTTTTTTTATTTCATTGGACCGCAAAGAGATTGCTGTATATTGCTCCCAGCCTTTCACGTTTAACCACTCTGTTAGTCCCATGCCGGACATAGCCATAAACACATGCTTTTCTTTGGATGCTATCCACAAGGCAACATCACGGACCATGTCATGCATTTTAACACGTTCTTGATTTGCATCCAACAACAAACAAGAAGCTTTGAGGCTTTTCAATATCACACGCAATTCTCTCCTTGCGTCTTCAATTAAGTTAGCATCTGAGAATAGATCTAGCCCAACTCCATATACAATCAATTCTTCCACAGAAATCTCATAATCTTCAGGAAATAGTGAACACAATAAGAAACAGACCTTGGTTTCCTCATTCACCAAATAATCGTAGCTCAATTTGAGACAAGCATAAACGTCCTGATCAACATCAATGACATCATAGACATCAACCAGTTTAGACTTTCTTAACTTTTGAGACACTAGTTTCCATTCATCAACACCTTTTCCTTTCAAAGCGCTTCCAATGGTTACAATGGCTAACGGTAGACCCTTACATTCTTTGGCAACTTCAATTACTAAAGGCTTCAATTCCGAAGTGAAGGAGCCATCATCTATACCCGCATGTCTCTTGAGTAAAGTCAATCCCTCATCTTTGTTTAGAAGATTTAGTGAGATTTCCTGCTGACAACCTATAAAAGTGCACAGCTGTTGTCTCCGAGTGGTGAGAAGAATTTTGCAATGCTTGTCATCTTCGCCAAATGGAAATCCAATTTTAGATTTCAAGTCAAACTTTCTCCAAATATCATCCAAAATTACAAGGGTCTTCTTCTTAGCCTCTGCGTTGGTCTTTGTAAATCTCAAGTATAATTGCTTTGCCCTGTGTTCTTCATCATCTTCCTCCTTCAGTCGAAAACCTAACTCGACTGCTAGTTTTCTTTGAATATCTTTGAAGTTTGGAGCTTGAGAGACAACCACTATCAACACCTCATCAAAAATCCCCTTTTCTTTGACTTCGATGCCCACTTTTTTGGCCAAGGTTGTCTTTCCTGACCCGCCCATCCCATACAATCCAACTAGACTTGTTTCATCATTTCTTAGTGCCCCAATAATTTGGTCAAAAGCAACTTTCGGGGAATGAAAAAGCTCAAAATCTTTAGGAGCTGAAAATTCTATACCTGGCAATAGGGCAGGATGTCCTACAATCTCGATTCTACTTGAAATATCATCAACAATATCCTTGATAAGTTCACCTTCAGACCTAACACGTAGGGGTGAAAAATTATTAGTGTGATTAAGAGATACAAATTAATAAGACAACATAATTTTCAAGCCAAAATCTAAACAATGAAGAATGTTTCTAATATTTTACGAAATAAATAGGTTTCCACACTCCTTACACCCACATGTAAAATTAAGATTAAAATCTCTATTCCATGCACCCTCAGTGATGCCAAAATAAATCTTTACATTAATCTCCATTATTATTATTATTATTATTTACTCTCTACACCCCTTAAACTTTCTTCGATGTATAAAACAAATGATCCGTAATTTATTAAATTTGAAAAAGTAAAGCACTATAAAAGTCTAATAAATGGTAGGAGAATTAAAACTTGCCTTTTGTCATCCACGACGTGTCCAGCTAAATTGGCTGTATCGGATAAAGCATCCTTCCATCTTTTGAGCTGGTCTGATTTCTCTTTAAAACGATCCTGGAGCTTCGCAAAACCAGCCCCGAACTCTTCATTCTGGTTCCTTACATGTGATGGATCAACGTGATAGAAAACTGGTATTACAATCTGTTTAATGGTTTTCCTGCAATCAAGGATAGCTTCAAGTTCTTGAAGGCACCATCTGGATTCTGCATAATTTGCAGAGAAAATGACAACCGAAATCTTTGATGCTTTAATTGTATCCAAAAGAGTGGACGGAATCTCTTCCCCTTTGGGCAGTTGGGTATCGATGAAAGTTTTAATCGTTTGACGACGACACAATGCGTCATGGAGGTGGCTAGTGAAATTTCTGCGGGTGTCTTCGCCTCGGAAACTAAGGAAAACATCCCACTTCACTTGAAGAGCCATGGACATCTACTGATGGGAGACTGACTTTCAGAGATATAAAGATACTCTACTAAACATAAAGCAACAGTAGTCAAAGTTAGCAGAAAAAATAGATATACAAGAGCAAGAGCATTAGATCCTGCTAGGACTGCGTAGTAAAATCATCAATTAGAAAAATCTTCATCAGCAAAATAAAAGAAAAAGGGATCTAGAAACATGAATAAGATCAAATTAATGAGCAAAGGAGATGTTCACACAGACAGGAGAGAGAGCTAGATCAGGCACCTGCACTTGGCTGACGAGAAACCGAAGATCGACACTGATGTTAGAGACTCTTCTTCAGATCAGTGAAGCAGTGTGACTACTGGACAAATAGAATGTAACGAAAGGTATCAGATCAAAACATAATCAAAGAGTTATCTCAATAATTAATTGTTGATTATACATCTTCGAAATTTAATTTCTCTTCTTTCCTGGAGAAAAGAAAACTGAAAAACGAGTAGCAAAAGCAAATTTTGAAGTTGAGAGGTCACAACTAAGAAAATATTACAATTTGGAATGATCGAAGCTACGTCGTCCTGGAAAATGCAAATAGGCTGGTAAGTATGTTTAGATCCTTCGCAAAATGCCCATGAATAAGACGTGTGAACCCGTATAACTTGCAAAATACAAATGATGAAAACGAAAGCCAGTTAATTTCAGGGGCATAATAGGTAGTTCACATAATAATAGTATCAAAAGTTTAATTTTACTTGACATCTTTATGCTTTGGCTCTGGGAGCTATTTTGTACTAAAAAAGTTTCTCTGTACACCGATTAATGTAACTACACCTTCTCAAAATTTTCGTCAATTCCGTATCCATGATTATAATAATGAGAACAACTAATCAATAAATAAATCAATCATTAATTTAGTAAGAAATACAATTAAGATCAATTACCTTTTCAAAAGTTTAATTACAAAAAATCATCAATTACCAAATGTATTTATGTTAATCTCTCATATTTTTTATGAAATTTTCGCTATTTTTCAGTAAATCTTTTGTTCGATTAAGTTTCAATTCGTAGAAGATTTTGTATGTTGCACGATAATATATTTGGAGCAATGAAAATGTATTAAATAAATATATAAATAATTAATTCTGGGTTGTACTTAAGAAATGATCGTTGGGAGTGAGATTTTGAATGCAAATAGTTTTAGCGTTGGATGAAAAATAAGATTAAAAAAATCATCAATTTTCTTGTTGCCCCTTTCAACTGTCGTTAAAAATAACTTTATTAATGACTTTAATAATATTGATGATTTTTTTTGGTAAATCACTTCTTTCCTTGCATTATAATAAAACACAAGGGGATTCAATGAAAATTAACCCAATATAAAGACCTAAAATTTTAAAACCATAAAACAGATAAAATAGTTTTGGCGTGTGCCAATAAGGACTTTTTTTTTTAAAGTTAAATTGTGCTCCTTGGGTGAAACACATGAGGCAAATTTACCCCAACAAAAGATGAAAAACAATAAATATATGAATTTTTTGTCATATATATTTAAGTCAATGTGTATGAGCAATATCCTTTTGACAATCTATGATATAAACATATTAAATATGACTAATATTATATTTTCTAAATTATACCTTAAGCTTATTAGTATTTCGAGTAATGACATAATAATTTAAGAAATTATATTATTCATCACATTAATAATTCAGTCATCTATATTCAATTTTTTTAATATCAAATCATATTATTTGAGATGTAAATTTTGGGATTAGATTTAAAATTTGGGATTTATAATAATATTTATTAAATATATTTAGCTTTTTATATTTGAAAGAATAGTATTAACTTTGGGTCAACTTGTGTGAGAATGGGGTTGAGCATGATAACGTTATTTTTACTCAGGGTTTGAAGTTGGCAACTCATGATGAAAAAGATATAAACTTAATTTAATTCAAAAGTTAATTTGTGAATCCAAGATGCAAGCTGAGCTTTTGCAAAGAAAAGGAAACGACCAGCCTTTTGTTGAGTTTAGCTCATATGCAAGTAAGAGAGATCCCACATTAGTTAAGTAGTAAAGTTTGGATCTCATGTAGGCTTATAAAAGAAGCCATGTGGGAGATGTTTTAGTGTCCCATCTGAAATTTTCCTTCACCCCTATATTTGTAAGGTCTCAATATAAGACCTCATAGTTTTAAGGGTCTTTTATTAAGGACCTTAAAGTTTGTAATATTTGTTTTTTCTCTTTTTTTTGGGTATTTATAATATTGCCCAATTGTTTGATTAATTACAGTTTGGCCCAACTATTCGGGTAATTACAGTTTGATCTAATAGTTGTGGTATTTGTATTGTGGCCCAAAAGTTTGTAATTCTCTTTGAAGATAATGGAAGGTTTCTTCAGCAACGCCCGAGGACGTAGGTACTAACACCGAACCTCATTAAATCTTGGTGTTCTTTTTATTTTTACATTTTTGGTTGATTGGTTGTCTCTTTAGTTGCTATTATATTCAATTATCTAACATAGTTTGTGATTGTGCATTGAGTTGTTTTGTTGCTATCGGTTCCAGTTTTGCACAACAATTGGTATCAGAGCCTCAGGTTTTGGGTAGTTAGTGGCTATTTCATTGAAGCACTTGCTACTATTTTGGACTGTTGAGTTTGGATTGCTAGTTATTGAATATAATAGTTTATTAGAGCTTGGTTATTGGTGATTTGTATCGAGCTTATTAGTGAGAGGCAGTGATGGCATCATCATCAACTATACCGAAGAAGACAGCGATTATAACAAATGTAAAAATAGATGTTGAAAAATTTGATGGTTGAAATAATTTCGGCTTATGACAGAGTGAGGTGTTGGACTGGTTGTATCAACAAGATTTGGATATTGTTTTAGAAGAAACAAAACCAGAAGATATCAGTGCAAGAGTTGAGATAGGCTAAATATAAAAGCTTGTGGGTTGATTCGCTCTTGCTTGTGTAGAGAACAAAAGTATCTGTTCACAAAAGAGACATCTGTAAGCAAACTATGGAAGGCGTTGGAAAACAAAAATATGAAGAAAAGTAATGAGAATCGACTATATCTATTGAAGAGATTGTTCCGTCTTTAGTTGAAACCAGGTACGAGTATCAGTTCTCATCTTGATGAGTTTAATAAGTTAATTGCTGATTTGTTAAACTTAGATGAAACCTTCAAAGATGAAATTAAGGCTATGTTATTGATTAGCTCACTTCCGGATGAATTAGATCATTTGTGCATTACTCTTATCCATGGAAAAGATAAACTATCTTTTGAAGAAGTTTGTTCTGTTTTGTTGAATTATGAAATTCGTAAGAAGGACCAAAGGGAACATAAGGATGAGTCAGTAGATGCATTGATAATGAGAGGGCGTAGTCAAAGTAGGAAACCAAGAAAAAGGGGAAAATCTTGGTTGGGGGGTAGATTAGTAAAATATGAGTGTGCCTTTTGTCATGAGAAAGGGCATTAGAAGAAAGATTGTCCGAAGTTGAAAAAGAAAGATAAGGGCAAGGCTATTTCTGATGCATGTGTTATCGAGCGTGAAGATGATAGTGAATCAGATATATGTCTAGTTGGTCATCCATCCATTTCTAGTTCTGATGAATGGATTATGAATTCGGGTTGTACTTATCATATGTGTCCACACAAGGAATGGTTCTTTCAGTTTGAAGAGCTTTATTGTGGAGTTGTGTATATAGGCAATGATGATATTTGTCATACTGCTGGGATAGGTTCGATCCGATTGAGGAATCATGATGGACTGACAAGAGTTCTGACAGATGTTCGGTATGTACCAAAGTTGAAGAAGAATCTCATCTTTCTGAGAGCCTCAGAATCTAAAGGCTGTGGAATATCTATTCGAGATGGTATTCTGAGGGTCACTTCAGGTGCCTTATGGTATTGAAAGGCACTAGGAGGAACAACTTGTATTACCATAATGGTAGTACAGTTATTGGCTCAGTGGCTATGGTTTCTGATAATGATACAAATTCAGAGATCACTAGACTGTGGCATATGCGTTTGGGACATGCAGGTGAGAAAGCCTTATTCAGTTTGGTGAAACGAGGCTTATTGAAAGGTGCAAAAACTTGCAAGTTGGATTTTTGTGAGCATTGTGTTCTGGGAAAGTAGAAGAGAGGGAAATTTGGTACCGCTATTCATAATACCAAGGGTATTCTTGATTATGTTCACTCAGATGTGTGAGGACCTATCAAAACCGCATCGAATGGAGGTAGGCACTACTTTGTTACTTTTATTGATGACTTTTCTAGAAGAACTTGGGTGTACTGTTTGAAATCCAAAGATGATATACTTAGTGTTTTCCTTAAGTGAAAAAATATGATTGAGACACAAACTGGCAAGAAAATCAAGCACCTCAGAACAGACAATGGTGGTGAGTATTACAATGATCAATTTTTGAAATTGTGTCAAGATGAAGGTATTGTACGTCATTTTACTGTTAGAGGTACACCACAACAGAATGGGGTGGCAGAACGCATGAACCGAATATTACTGAAAAAAGTTCGGTGTATGTTGTCCATTGTTGGGTTGGGCAAAGAATTTTGGGCTGAGGCTGTGACTTATGCGTGTCATCTCATTAATCATATACCTTCAGCTGCTATTGGTGATAGAACTCCATTGGAGGTATGGTTTGGACAACCTGTTTCTGATTATGATTCTTTACATGTTTTTAGTTCTATTGCATATTATCATGTGAAAGAATTTAAACTGGATCTTAGAGTCAAGAAAGCGATTTTCTTAGGATTTGCTTTAAGAGTAAAAGGATATCGTCTTTGGTGTTCTAGTTCGAGGAAGATTGTATCCAGTTGAGATGTGACATTTGATGAGTCTTCAATTTTAAAGAAATCAGAAAATCAGACAAAGGTGAATGGTACTCCACAGCAAGTGGAGCATACTCAGTAGCAGGTTGAGTTTGAAACAACGACATTGAACCCAGTTAGATCTGTTGAGACAGATGATGGTACTCCTGTGACAGAGGAGGATTGGGAGATGATGGAAAGGGTTCCACTCAGGAACCTCAACAACAACAAGAATCTATTGCAATTAATAGGCCAAGACGTGAGATTTGCAGACCTACTCGATTTGCTAATATGGTGGCCTATGCACTTCTAATTATAGATGGTGATGTTCCTTCCACTTATAGAGAGGCAGTCAGATGTACAGAAGTTGATCAGTGGAAGACAGCTATGAGCGAAGAGATGTAGTCTCTTCAGAAGAATGAAACTTGGGAGCTAGCCCAACTATCGAAGGGTAAAAAAGTAATTAGGTACAAATGGGCATATGCAAAGAAAGATGGATTTCCTAACAAGAATGATGTCCGCTACAAGTCAAGGTTGGTAGTTAAAGGCTACGCTCAGAGGGAAGGAATTGACTATAATGAGGTATTTTCTCCCGTTGTGAAACATTCTTCCATTAGAATTTTGTTGGCCTTGGTAGCTCAGATGAATATGGAACTAGTTCAACTTGATGTAAAAACTGCTTTTTTACATGATGACTTGGAAGAGGAAATCTATACGACTCAGCCAAAGGGATTCAAAGTTGTTGGTAAGGAAAATTTGGTGTGCAAACTGAAAAGATCGTTTTATGGTTTGAAGAAATCTCCTAGACAGTGATATAAGCGATTTGATCGGTTTATGATGGGGTCAGAGGTACACAAAAAATAAATTTAATAATTGTGTATATTTTCGGAGGCTACGTGATGGTTCTTTCATTTATCTACTCTTGTATGTTGATGCTATATTGATAGCTTCGACGAATGTCGAAGAAATTGCAAAGTTAAAGACTCAGTTGAATCGAGACTTTGAGATGAAAGATTTGGGTGAAGTTAAGAAGATACTAGGTATGGAGATTAGCAGAGATAGAGGGAGAAGCAAGATTTGTTTTACTCAGAAATAGTATCTGAAGAAGGTATTATAGCGGTTTGGCATTACAGAGTAGTCAAAACCTGTAAGTACCCCACTTGCTCCTCATATAAAGCTCAGTGCATCTTTATCTCGTAGTACAGATGAGAAACAAGAGTATATGTCTCAAGTTCCATATGCTAATGTAGTTGGTAGCCTGATGTATACCCGACATTTCACATGCAGTTAGAGTTGTAAGCAAGCTCATGCATGATCCAGGTAAAGGACATTGGTAAACAGTGAATGGATTCTATGGTATTTGTTGAAAACCGTAGATGTTGGCTTAGTCTTTAAGAGGGATGATACGTGTGATCAGTATGCTATTAGTTACGTTGATTCTGATTATGCTAGTGATTTGGATAAACGTCGGTCGACAACCGGTTATGTGTTTACTTTTGCAAGAGGACCAGTGAGTTGGAAGTCTACTTTATAGTCTACAGTGGCTTTGTCTACTACGGATGTAGAGTATATGGCAATGACAGAGGCTGTGAAGGACGCTATTTGGTTACAGGGATTACTGGATGAATTAGGAATTGGGCAAAAGATGATTATCTTTATTCTGACAGTCAGAGTGCTATCCATTTAGTGAAAAGATTGATGTTGTGTGGGAGATACTTGATGAAGGAAGAATCTTACTTCAAAAGATTGAGACTACCGAGAATCCCGTAGATATGTTAACTAAGGTTGTGACAGCGATCAAGTTCAGTCATTGTTTGGACTTGATCAACATTGTGCGAGTTTGACCGCGCCATTAGGCGCATTTGGAGGTGTTGCAGCTGTGATAGAGAATATGGGAAAAAGAAGAAATGTATGGTGGACTGGCATATTGGCCAAGGTGGAGATTTGTTGAGTTTGGCTCATATACAAGTGGGAGAGATCCCACATTGGTTAAGTAGTAAAGCTTGGGTCTCCTGTGGGCTTATAAAAGAAGCCATGTGGAAGATGTTTAAGTGTCTCATTTGAAATTCTCCTTCACCCCTATATTTGTAAGGTCGACATATAAGACCTCATAGTTTAAGGGCCTTTCATTAAGGACCTTAAAGTTTGTAATATTTGTTTTTTTCCCTTTATTTTTTGGGTATTTGTAGTATTGCCCAATTGTTTGGGTAATTACAGTTTGGTCCAACTATTCGGATAATTGCAGTTTGATCTAATAGTTGTGGTATTTGTATTATGACCCAAAAGTTTGTAATTCTCTTTGAAGATAGTGGAAGGTTTCTTCAGCAGCGCTCGAGGACGTAGGTACAAATACCGAAACTCGTTAAATCTTGGTGTTCTTTCTATTTCTGCATTGTTAGTTGATTGGTTACCTCTTTAGTTGCTATTATATTCAATTATCTAGCATATTTTGTGGTTGTGCATTTGATTGTTTTGTTGTCACCTGTCACGAGCCTAGAGTTTTGCGCAGCTGTTCGTGCGGCACTTAGGCAACTTGAACCAGAAAGTTGCTAAGTAAGCCTTGTAGTGTGCTTCTCACTCAAGGAGAAGTTAGGATCGTTGAGCTAAAGAGCTTTGTAGGCAATAAGAGAATAGAAGAAACTTAGAGGCAAGTGTTGCAAATGCAAAGAGCTTGTATTACACAAGAATGCTTGCTTACAATGCTTTGTATTATATTTGCTTGGATTAGCTTGGATGCCTTACAAATGAGCCTTGGAGGGGTATTTATACTAATCCACCTCCCAAATGAATGGCTAGAATTCAATACATCCAATGGCCATAAATGAGTCCTACCTAATTTAGGTGTGGTAGGTGAACTACTTTTGACAATGTATATTTACATGTGATAGTTGTACATATTTGATTTGCTAGAGTTTCTCGAAAATGGGCTTGGGTTACATGTCTTCTAGAAATTGGGCCAAGCCTTTGTGCACATTTTGGGCCATTCTAGCAAGCAAATTGGGCGGGCTGTGACATCCTCCCCCACCTAATTCCGCGACGTCCTCGGCGCGATCTCATCCTTGTAACGTTGGATGTGTTCTCCAAATTGCCACAAGACATCTTCGCGTGCCCAACTAGCCTCACTATCTGGAAGGTTTTTCCACTTGACTAGATATTCCGTGTATGGTGGAACTCCCCTCCTTCGAATCACTCGATCTGCAAGGATGTATTCCACATCTTTGTCGAATGCGGTGACGACGGCTGTGGGTGCTCGTTTGGACTCGCTTCGACTTGGATCTTCCTTGTCCTCATGATAGGGCTTGAGGAAGCTCACATGGAAGACCGGATGGATCTTGAGGTTAGGGGGCAATCGTACCTTGTAAGAGACTTCACCCACTCGTTTGATGAGCACTAATTCCCCCTCTTGGAATGTGAGGTGCCGTCTCTTTGTATCCGCCTACTTCTTCATCTTTTTGGCGGCCTTGTCTAAGGATGCTCGCGTGATATCGGCTTGTTCGTGCCATTCCTTTGCGAGCTTGTAGGCCGCGGGACTCTTTCCTCCATATGTTGAGGCTATGGCATGTGGTGTCATTGGTTGTTGTCCCGTCACGATCTCGAAGGGACTCTTGCCTGTTGCCTCGCTCCTTTGGAGGTTATATGAGAATTGGGCAACATCAAGCAACTTTGCCAATCATGTTGATGAGCGCTCACATAATGCCTTAAATATAATTCAAGCAAGGCATTTATGCGCTCGGTTTGCCCATCGGTTTGAGGGTGGAAGCTTGTTGAGAAGTTCAAATCCGTCCCCAATAGTTTGAAGAGTTCTCCCCAAAATCGACCGGTGAAGCGAGGGTCATGATCACTTACAATATTTTGTGGAACTCCTCATAGCTTCACTACATGTTTGAGGAATGCTCGAGCGGCTTCATCCGCGGTGCAATCCGTGGAAACGGGTATGAAGGTAGCATATTTGCTAAATTGATCAACCACCACCATTATGCTTCCATATCCCTCGGACTTTGGCAAAGCCACGATGAAATCCATCGACACGCTTTGTCATGGCCTTTTCGCAATAGGTAGGGGTTCGAGCAACCCCGCTGATCATTGGTGCTCAACCTTGTCTTGTTGACACACAAGACAAGTCCTCACGTAGCCTTCCACATCTTCTCGCATTTGAGGCCAATAGTAGGAATCTTGCACAAATGCAAGGGTTCGTATCATACCTGGGTGACCAGCCCACTTAGAGTCGTGGCACTCTTTAATGATTTTCTTTCGCAAGTTCCCATATCTAGGCACGAATAAGCGACCTCCGGTTGTGAGGAGTAGGCCTTCGTCAAGCCAAAAGCGTCGTGTCTTCCCCTCACTTGCCAACTTCAAGAGGTTCTTGGCTAACCGGTCGTGCTCTAGGCCTTGTTTGATACGGTCGATGAGCACACTTTGTGGACGACTTGCACTTAAGGTGGCGAGTTCCGCCTTGCGACTTAGGGCATCGACCACAACGTTTGCCTTACCCGCTTTATACTCAAGCCTATAGTCGAACTCGGCCAAGAAATCTTGCCATCTTGCTTGCTTGGGGCTAAGCTTCTTTTGTGTTTGGAAGTAGCTTGTTGCCACATTGTCGGTTTTGATGACAAAGTGGGAACCAAGCAAGTAATGTCGCCAAACCCGTAGGCAATGGATGATGGCAGTCATCTCCTTTTCTTGGACCGTGTATCGCCGTTCCGTATCATTAAGCTTGCGGCTCTCGTATGCAATGGGGTGCCCTTCTTGCATGAGAACTCCCCATATGGCAAAGTCTAAAGCCTCCGTGTGTATTTCAAAGGGCTTGGTGTGATCGGGTAGCACCAACACCGGTTCTTCACATATCGCCTTCTTCAACCCTTCGAAGGCATGTTGGCACTCTTTGGACCAGTGCCATGAGCGGTTCTTCTTAAGAAGATCTGTGAGAGGGACAGCCTTGGCTGAGTAGCCCATGATAAACCGCCGATAGCAATTAACCAACCCAAGAAATGATCGTAGCTCCGGTACCTTGATTGGAGGCTCCCATTCTTGAATTGCCTTCACCTTTGCGTTATCCATCATGAGCATCCCATCTCGTATTCGGTGGCCAAGGAACTCTACCTCTTGTTGATCAAAAGAACATTTCTCCTTCTTGACATAGAGTTCATTATCACGTAATACTTGGAAGACTTGTTGAAGGTGTTGCACGTGCTCTTCGAGAGTAGTGCTATAGACCACAATATCATCCAAGTATACCACCACAAACCGATCAAGATATGGATGGAATAACTTGTTCATGAGGGTGCAAAATGTGGCAGGTGCATTGGTGAGGCCGAATGGCATGACTAAGAATTCATAAGCACCATACCTTGTTACGCATGCGGTCATTGGTTCGTCACCCTTGGCGATGCGCACTTGGTAGTACCCCGATCTTAAGTCAAGCTTCGTGAAGTAACGAGCCTTACCAAGTTGGTCGAATAACTCCGCAATGAGTGGAATCGGGTACTTGTTCTTGATTGTGATCTTGTTAAGTGCCCGATAGTCGATGCACATGCGGAGGGATCCGTCCTTCTTCTTTTGAAAGAGAACGGGTGCACCGTATGGAGCTTTGGAGGGTTGGATATATCCCGCATCAAGTAAATCTTGGATTTGCTTCTTCAACTCCGTAAGTTCGGGTGGCGCCATGCGGTAGGGCGCCATGGCTAGAGGCTTTGCACCAAGCTCCAACTCGATCTCATGATCCACTTCCCGTCGTGGAGGTAGCTTCTTTGGTAACTCTTGCGGCATCACATCCTTATATTTCTCAAGGATGGCTTGAATTTGCCTTGGCGTTGGGTCTTTGGCAATGGCAACGTCCTCTCCATCGTTTAGTTCTCGAACGGTGGCAAGAAAACTTGGATCCTTCTTCATTCCCCGTTTGAATTGTAGTGCGGAGAGAATTTTGCCTTCAACCTTCGTTGCACGTTCGGCCATCACCGTGCATGAATGACTCCCGTCGAGTATGTTGAGGGAGTTGGAAGATGGTATGGGGAAAGCATAGACTTGGTCAAAGAATTCCATGCCAAGCACTACTTGAAAATCATCCATGGGAACAATGGAGAAATCAAGCTTACCGTTCCATGTGCCAAGTTGTACCGAAGTCGCCTTGGACACTCCCAAGATTGCCTTGGTGGGTGAGTTTACCGCCTTGATGGTGCCACCTCCGTTGGTGTATTTGAGGCCTAGCCGTTTGGCCTCTTCCTTAGAAATGAAGTTGTGTGTGGCTCCCGTGTCGAGCATCGCACGCACGTCTTTACCATTGATAGTGGCGCTCACATACATAAGACCCTTTTGCATAGGTGTGGGTCTTTTGAGTGTGCCAATGGTACGGAGAGAACCCATCCCCGCTTGTGGCTCTTCATTGTTTACGCCCTCGTGTTGAGCAGCAAGGGCGTTGAGAGTCTTCCTCTTTGTGCAATCCCGAACCCAATGAGGACCATCACATATAAAGCAAGGGCTTTTAGGTTTAGAGGCTTCGAACTTACCTTTGTTTGGCGTGTCTCGTTTGTCCCCTCCAAAAGCCTTGCGCGCACCACCATCCCTTCGGTCATGTCCTTTCTTGGTGTTCCGCTCTCCCCCACCTTTCCCATGGTTGGACTTCCTTTCCTTGGATTGGGTTGTGTAGTCGACAAGGGATTCGGCCACGGCTATGGCGTCATCAAGGTTTTGCACGCCACGCCTCTCTAGGTCAACCCTTGCCCAATCTTTGAGCCCATTAAGAAAATAGAAGAGAGAGTCTTTTTCAGACATACCTTCGATTTCAAGGATGATTGTGGTGAAATCTTTGATGTATTCGCGAATGGTGCTACTTTGCTTCAAACGGCGGAGGCGACTTCTTGCCTCCTTTTCTGCATTGCTTGGAGAGAAATGCTTCCGTAGCTCTCTCTTGAAGTCCTCCCATGTGCGGAGGATGACGATGCATTTGCCCGCGTCGCCATGCTTACGACGCCACCACAATTGGGCTGCATTACGAAGGAAAGTAGGCGCAATGCCTATTCTCGAAGCATCATCATGGACACCTTTCGCCTCAAAGTATTGCTCCAAGCCAAAGAGGAAGTTTTCCACTTCCGCGGCGTTGCGAGTGCCATGGTATGTGGCGGGAGTAGGGACTTGCATGTTAGTTAGCCCGCTAGGGCTTGAATAGGAGGGGCTAACACGTTCGCAACGGTGCTTTTCCCATTCCGTGCGTGATTCCTCCACTTCCACACGGATTTCCCGCAACTCACGCTCCACAAAGCTTCGTAAAGCAACGAGCTCTCGTGTGAGGTTTTCACTAAATTCGAGTATTGTGGACTTTGTCGCTTGAGTGATCTCTCCATAATCCGACTCTAGTCCTTCGAGACGATCGGAGAGGCTCTTGATAGCATTGTCCATACCCGAAATAGTTTGCTCTATGCTAGCAACACGAGGCTCTAAGGATTCCAAGGAGGGAGCTTTGGACTTACCTCATTTTCCTTGTGGGCGTGGTTGAGGTTGAGGTTGTTCCTCGCGTCCACGGACTTGCTCCTCCATGGTCACTTCAATATCGGATGCCATTTGCTCTTGTGCTCGAACCGTGCTCTGATACCAACTGTCACGAGCTTAGAGTTTTGCGCAGCTCCTCGTGCGGCACTTAGGCAACTTGAACCCGAAAGTTGCTAAGTAAGCCTTGTAGTGTGCTTCTCACTCAAGGAGAAGTTAGGATCGTTGAGCTAAAGAGCTTTATAGGCAACAAGAGAAGAGAAGAAACTTAGAGGCAAGTGTTGCAAATGCAAAGAGCTTGTATTACACAAGAATGCTTGCTTACAATGCTTTGTATTATTTTTGCTTGGATTAGCTTGGATGCCTTACAAATGAGCCTTGGAGGGGTATTTATACTAATCCACCTCCCAAATGAATGGCTAGGATTCAATACATCCAATGGCCATAAATGAGTCATACCTAATTTAGGTGTGGTAGGTGAACTACTTTTGACAATGTATATTTACATGTGATAGTTGTACATATTTGACTTGCTAGAGTTTCTAGAAAATGGGCTTGGGTTGCATGTCTTCTAGAAATTGGGCCAAGCCTTTGTGCACATTTTGGACTATTCTAGCAAGCAAATTGGGCGGGCTGTGACACACCGCTTCTGATTTTGCGCAACACCTTTTGCTTTAGAAACACGTGTTATCAAACTTCATATGCTCGTAAAGCCAGATTCTTTTGCTTTTTGTTACATGAGAATCATGTTGAAACTCTTAATTACTATATATAAGGAAACAACTATTAGTTTTACTACGAAAATGAAATAATTGCACATTGTCTCTGGTCTTAATTAAATTGTTCAAACACTGTACATTAAATTAAAAATAAATATAACAAGACTGTTTAAGTTATTGATTGATAATAATAATGAGATTACTAAGTTAGTCAATAGTTATATATAATTCTTAGATCATGGTCCACCATGCCATATTAGACTATAATCCAAAATGACGTGGGTTAGTGAACATTACGTAGCCAAAAAGTTAATTTAGCATGGCAAATTTAATCAATGGTAAAGTTCGAAACTCTTCACAAATATGAACACTAAAATAATCACATAAGTTCATGAATCTTTAGACATTTAAGCACATTTTTGTAAAATTATAAACATAAAAAGGTATTTTAGCTGGAAACTTTTAACATTTAGGAATATTCCACAAAATTTTAAAGATACGGGTTTCTGTTATCCATTATTTTTTATTTTATATATATATATATATATATATTTTTTTTTTTTTTAATTTGAGAACTGCCCCTCGTAGGCCAGAGGGGCAAATATATATATAAGTCATATTAATTCAATAACTCATCATATTAATTCAATATATGTATATCAAGTCATTTTATTAGTACTCTTGCAAGACTTAGAATTAAACTTATAATCTCAATTTTAAAGAATAATGAATTTCAAAGATCATAAATATTCATACTCTAATGAAAGGATTTTAACCCGTCAAGTTGTATCTTTAGATCTTGAAATTATTAATATGTATTGTATGTCATGTTTGTATATTTATATGTAGAAAAATTAATAGTTTTACATGCCTCAACGTAAGGAGATGTCTTTGTTAGGATAAGCTTAGACCTATTCTTTAGAAAGTGGGGTTGTTGCAATTATAATTGAATTAGTCACTACAAATTAGGGATTAGTTCCTATATAATCTCTCAAGTAAGTAATGGTTAGTAATGATCCTACATTCATCGTTAAGTGGTTTGATGTTATACCTATATAAAAGCTATTTCATATTGTGTAATGTGGGAATTATTTCCTTGGTGGAATACTTCCATCATATGATACTTCTATAGTGAAGTACGTGCTGTTGCTTATTAAATAAAACAAACAGTTATTCACCTCTGTTAAGTGTATCATAACAAATTTCTGTTAAGTTATTCATAACATATGACATCAGAACTCTACACATTCGTGTCAGAGTGTATAACAGTGGCATCCGAATTACCAACGGCCTTATTTCACCACAACACACAGAACTTTGCTTGACAAAATAAAAAAAAAATTTAACGGAAGGCAAATACCACAGATATTTGGGAACCTATAAAAAAATTATGAAACTGGCTAATGCGTTAACAGTGACAAAGTATCTTAATCACCAATTGTCGTTACGGAGACGATTAGACTTTATTCTAATAGAATTGAAGAGAAAAAAAAATGATGACACTAAAATTGCGATTAAAAAAATGCTAATCAACTCAAATGTTATGAGCTTCACACATAAGAGAGATGATGTTAGAATTGAGGGAATAACTAGCTAGAAGGTTGGATTAACTAGCTTAATTTCATAAGTAATTCTTCATGGATGATATATGCACTAAAGTTAATTTCTGTAATATTATTGATGCTATTATTTTCTATAATAAAACATCATATCATATTAAGCATTTAAGTTAATTTCTCGTACCTTTGACAATTAGGGGGACAAATCTTGAAATCACCACAGTGTACTTCCTGATAAGCCCCTTCAAATATATATGTAGCTGCATTCAAAGCATCAAAATACACTAGAGACTCCAATTTAAAGCAAATCGATTAGATTTTCTTAGATAAAAAAAAAAAAATTGAAAACTGAGGAGTATATAGCGAAAGGAAACATTAAAGTTGAGAGATCATTAAAGTTAATTTTTGTGATTCATAGATAATGGAAATGAAGGTCTCCTTGATGTTTATGGTATGGAAATTGATTTCTGTAAAGCTGCAAACTACAAGGAAGAGTTTTGTGGCTATAAGACATGCTAAGATTTACGAGACGCTTGGTGCAGCAAACTGTAGCCAGTGAAGGCTCGTGGTTGTGACAGCCAAGAGCTTAAAAACAAAAATAGTCGAGAGAAGAAAAGCAGAAAAGGAGAACAAAACAAAAAGACTATCATACCCTTTGACTGTTATCTTTAACAGCGGTTGCCATTAAAATTTTGGGGGGTAATAGTGGTATCGAATTGAGAAGGGTACTTGCTTGTTTTAACCAATTAGTTGGGTCATGGTGCCGGTTTTATTTTAACATCAAATCTGAAACAAAAAAGGTTAACAGAGAAGGAACTCTAAAAAATTTCTTTCCATTATTGGAACAAGTGTATAACTATATTTAATTATTATTTATCTAATTATATTATGACATTTAATTTATATGATCGAATTTATATTAAAAAACCTTGTAAAAGTAATGTTACTCTCTAATAATATACATAACTGGAGGAAAATATTATATTAAAATTTGAAAATTATTAGTTCAATTTTTCATTATTTAAGAGTGAAATTAATTATAATATATAAACATAAATTTTTTACTCTAAAGCATTATAGCATACTTATAACTTCGATTGATATTATTGTTGTCTTTTTATTACAAATTACATATCAATTTATCGTTTCTAAATTTCGTCTATTTATAAGTTATTTATTACGTGAATAATAGGTTGATAGTGTAAGTGATTTTTGTCTATTTATCATTTCAAAATATTGGTTCTATCATCGATACTATTATTATTATTTTTTAATGAAACAACGTATTATTGAAATTAAAATGAATTTCTCGTACCTTCTATAAGGAGACAAACCTTGAAATCATCACAGTGCACTTCTTAACAAGAGCTTCCAAACATATGTGAAACTGCAAAGAAAGCACCAAAATACATTAGAGACTCCAATATAAATCAATCAACGTAATATAGTTGAAGTATTAATTATATTTAGGTTTATAGTACACTTAGAGCATGGAATTAGTTTTCATACCTTCAAAGTAAGATTATGAACCCCTTGTAGACTATTGATGAGAACTTCACCTTACGATTTCCTCACAAAAGTATGGAATAAAGTGCAAATGACAATTCACTCTTGTGAAATGAGAGATGTAAAGAGAGTACTGCAAGTAAAAAAGTAACAAACTAAGAGAAGAAAAAAAAGACTATCAAAAAATAATCAAAGAATCTAGCTTATGAGTTAGTTGATTATCTTCTAATTTTCTTAGACAAAGGAAAAATTGAAAACTGAGGCCATATGGCAAAAGCAAATATTAAAGTTGAGAGATCACAACAAAGAATACTTGCCGTTTGGGAAGATCGAAGTTATTCTGGAAATGCAAGTCGACAGCTCGTTTGTTTAGATTCCTTGCAAGATGTCTATCACCTTTGAATAATACTAAATTCAAAGGTTAAAGGTCTATTGAAAAACATTAGGTAGATCAAACAAAGGTTAAAATAAAATAATATTCTAATACTAATTTCCCTTTAATTAATAAATTAATTGAGTGGAGCTAATGTATCCATCTGTAGAGAATTAAGACAAACTAAGTGGTTCAAAAAATAATAATATAATAAAAACAATAATTTTAAAGTAATATTTATTAAGCATAGTTAGCCTTTTATTATGTAAAATAATAGTACTAATTTTCGGTCAGCTGTGGGTCAAGGGATAGATTTGTTTGAGATTTGATCTGAGAATGATAACGTTATTTTACTCAGGATTCGTAGCCGATGACTCATGAGGTGAGAAGTATAAACCTAATTTAATTCAAAAGCTATTTTATAAATCCACGTTACAGGCTCTTTTTCTTTACTTTTGCAAAGCAAAGAAAACCACCATGCCCTGTCCACCACTACTCAAGGAAACGAGAATAATATTTTTTTTTTCTCAGTATATTGAATTGTGAGTGTAGAAAGGATCGAGGATAATTTTTATATTATTTTCACAATTATTGCATAATTTTTATAATCATCTCACTTACTCTATTGTTCATGGGCTCGGAAGCGTAATAATTGATTGAACATTAAGGAGACCTGCAAAAAATTTTCTAAATAATAAATTATGCAAGTAACCCAACGTAAAATAGATTACCAAAATGTCTTATCACTTTTGGATAATAATAAATTCAAAGGTTAAAGGCACAATAGGAAAACACATTTGGTAGATGAAACAAAGGTTAAAATAAAATAATATTCTAATCCTTATTTCTCTTTAATTAATTAGTTGAGTAGAGTTAATGTGTCAGTTTGTAGAGAATTAACGCAAACTAGGTAGCTCAAATAATAATAATATAATAAAGGGATTAATTTCACTTACCACTTTTTGTTATAAATTAAAGTGAGTTTTAAAAATTATAAAGGAAATATTTCCATAAAACTAAGTTAACATGTTAATATTATATTTTCGACGCTCTATAAGATATCTTACCATATTAAATATATTTTAGTTATGATATAAAAAATGAAGCATTTTTATTTCTAGCAGCGGTGCAGTATAGATGCAATTGTGGCTTTTACAAAAGAGAAGGCTAAAAAGTTGCGTACAACTGTTGCTTTAGGGATTAAAAAATTATAAACGCAATTTTTAATTTAATGAGCCTTCACCCTTGTCTGCCACCTGAGAAAGCCTTGGATACATCCGCTGCATTACAGCGGATGCAACTAAAGAGCACCACATAGGTACCGCATAAGGGTGATGTGCCTATGTGGTGCATGCTGGGCCGTCCGCTGCACTGCAGCAGATGTACCCAAGCGCTTCTCCTACCACCTTGACTCCAAACCCCGAAAAAAAAAATGTAATTAGAGACGACGATAACCATGTGGTGGAAACAAACCGGCGATGCTCGAGAAACATGTGATCTTTTTTCTCATCTTGTTAAAACATGAACAGAATTATGAAATTATCCACGTTCTATAGAACTAACTAAAAGATTCAAAGGTTTCAAATGGACATAAAAGTTCAAAATTTAATGAGCACCAAAAAAGAAAAAGAAAATGTCTAAAGTTATTTTGAAAAAATAAACCCTCATTTCTTTTTTTAGCTTCTACACAAATGTCTAATTATCGCGATATTGAGTTGACGGATTGATTTGTTTGACTATTTAATAATATTTGATATTTGTTCGATAATACGAGGCTTGCAGAAATATTCTAGTATCATAACAAGTTATTGATCTATACTAATTACATAAGATTGAGTCTAGTAAAGGTATTTATATTTTGGAAAAAAGTTCACTATTTCTTAAATAGCCCTCCAAGGGTTGGCAATATTTTAAACAATTCTCTAAATTTAATAGAAATTTTGATATCCGATAGAATGTTTAATTAGTATTTACATAAAGTTGGATTATTAAACAACTATTTGACTCAAAAGTTTTTCAGGATAGATTTCGCTTTAATATTTCGAAATCCTATAAGGACCAAAATATCCTCTAACTTATTTGCTATCCCACAGATTTTTTATACATTCATTAAATTGATATAAAATATATAAGACCATAAGACATATCATTATGTTATTTTTAATCTGTGATCATCTCTGCAATAACTAATAAATAATAGATGCAGTTGAACAATCCATTGATCCAACTAAATTGATTATGTTATCTTTGATATATGTTCATCTATACATACATACATACATACAGGGACGGAGCCAGAAATTGTTTGTAGAGGAGGCAAAATTAGACAATAATAAGAGAAAATAAATTAATATAAATAAAATAATGTTGTAAATTTAGAAAATTTATAATATTTTTAGTCAATATTATTTGAGATATAAATAATATTTATCATATCAATTTTAAGTTTTAATTACAAGAGAAATGACAAAATAAAGTAATTAATAATAAAACTAAATAAAAATTTAAACTTATTAATTCAAAATAATATTATCTTTTTAAAAATAAAAATAACAATAATAGAGACAAAACAAATTAATGAGTGATAACGGAGAAACTATAAAAAAATTTTGTTTGATAAATAAAATGTAAACAAAAAAATATATATATTTATAACAATATACATTTTTAATAATTAAAAAATAATATTTTAATTTTTGTCTTTGGCCCAGCAGGGGCAATTGCCCCTCCTGGGCCTATGCTGGCTCCGTCCCTGCATACATACATATATATATCATTTTAGAAGTTATGTTTTATGGAATCAATAGCGTTGAAGATAACGATCTTCTCATAATTTTGAATAATTATTTAATTAGTATTTAAAATCTTTAGATGTTTACATCAAATTTATCAAATCTAATAACCTTCTATTTTCTCCTAATTAAAAATGAATGTACAAATTAAGGTCTTAATTTATGTATTTTTAGTTTTTGTATAATTTTAATAATAGTACGAGTACAACCCACTCCTTTCGTAACTAAAAAATGTGGTGGATTAACCATAATGGAGTTGCAACAATTGTACCAAAAAGATAAATCATAGACGACGTCATATATTAAAGATTGAATCTTACAAGCAGACTCATATACTGAAGCTTAAACTAGTAACTATAATCTTTTTTTTTTTTTTTTTTAATGAGCAGCAGTAATTTTCCGTGTATCAATCTAAGGGTGAGTTTGAAGTTGCTGTAGCTTGAGAAATAGGTGATTATCATTATTTCCTTGCTTACACATGTAATGCCACATTAATCACTAGACCAACTCATTGAATGATGTATGAATACATTAAATTTCAATGATTAATGTATCAATACATATAATCTTACCGCATCATTTAGGATCTAAAATTTGGAATCTCATTTGGAAAAAATATCATTGCTCAAATAGATTTGTTAAAAATTTCAAAATCAAGTTTTTGTATCTTACGAGAAACAAATTATTTCGTACATACGTTTGCCATTTAGAATTTCAATATTATCCTTGTTAAAAATTGTAAAATACAAAATTTGTCTTTTTGAGAATACAATCTCACAAAGTTATTCCCCAATTTGGTAATTTGCATATTTCCGTATAACTACAACTATTCATTTCACTAAATTTATGATCATTACTTTTAAAAATTACAGTAATTTTTAAATATGTTTTATAGACACCTTATAATTTTTTTTACAAGTTAATTATTCTTATAGAAAATCTAGATTATTTCTCGAGATCCAAAAATCCAAAATAGGTCTTATATATCAATTGAAAAAAAATCTATTCGAAAGCTGCTTTCTTATTTGAAGCGTGTATCATATAACTTCATATAACGTCAATTTAATTATTAATCACTTGACTAATTATTTTAGGTATAATAGTTTACAATTAGTTTGTGACGGTTGGCTCTCCATACAGTAGCTGAGATTGGCATGAGAAGAGGGGCATTGTTTTCATTTTTTAGTTAAATATGAAAAGCCTCTTAAAATCCCAAGTCTAAACACACCCATCATATGGATTTCATTTTAAGATTTAATTGTATTTAATGAGAGTAATGGATTTGAATTTATTTTAAGATTAAAATTAGTTAAAAAAAGGTAAACATAATTATAATGATTTGAAGACTAAACCTTCGACTCTAGGCTTTTTTAAGAATTGTTTGAAAATGGGAAGCTATATGCAGAAACTAAACTGAATATGTTTAGTATGAAATCAAGTAAACAAGAAAAATTCATATATGAATTATTTTCTGGAAACAGATTTTCATGAGTATGTGCTAACATATGAAATGAAAAAGTTATTCTACACGTCCTAATATTCTATCTTACATTGGTATATATCAAAGGTCTCGTCTTAATTTTTTTTTTTCAAAGAAAAAATCACTCCCTCTGAGAAGAATGGTCTCATCAATGCATCTAGATCAAGTTTAGTGAGATTAAATCCATGAGAAAAGAATTTCATTCTCCTCTACTCCAATGCCTTTCAAGCTTTATCTTGATATTGTGGATGATCTATTTTAACCTACTTCAATATGATAGTTATTAAACCATCATATTTCTTTGAATATTAAACAGATTGCACTGCAAAATTTTTATACAACTTCTCACCTTTTAAGTTTTGACCGCATTGTCATTATCTTTCAGTTACCCTAGAGATTGGGGTTAAAGCCAATGTTGAGTTTGTTAAATATACTAAACAGCTGAGTTTCAGAACGTGTAGAGATGGCTCAGATAATACTCACTCTAGTCAGAGTATGAACTTTCCTGCTCTTCAGATTCAAGTTCTCTCACATTGTTAGCCACTACATTAGCTTTCAAAGCTAGCCGCTGAGTATGTTCCTCCATAAATTTTAAAACCAGACACAGTTGTTCTTGATAAGCTGCCGATTTCTTTTTCTCGCGATGCAGCTCAGTAGACAATTCTCGAATTTTAAGATCCTTCTCATCCTGCATACAAAAGGGAGAAAACAAGTTTTTGTATAAGTTATAGGAATTGCTAGGCTCTGAAATACAACACAAGCTACATAAGGGATACTTAAAACTTCCACCTAAATTTGGGAATATACCCATTGAGAATGATTCTGGTAATTCTAATAGGTTTCTTAGCATCCGATGGCAGTCTGTAGGATAGCTTTTATTATTTGGATCAAAACAGAACAGAGATGTAACTAGTGACTTTGCAATATGCCTGATTTATGCTGTTATAGCAATTTAAATATCTAGCGAGTATAAATCTACTACTATTGTTGAAGAATTTTCAGTTCTGACTTCTCAATAGAGCTTTTTAATTGAATTGATATTGCATTCCAATATCTTCCTGATCTTATTTTACACCATAAAAAAAGAGTAATATAAAGTAAATAGAAATAAAGATATTTTCAGGATAAACCTAACCCATATCCACCCTTAATATCCCCAGCAAGCTATAAAATGCCTTGGTGCGCCTGGCTTTGCAATCAATATCATCATACTTCACAAAGGATATAACAGATATCAGTAAAAGCGAAACTGAAACACCCAAAGAGAAGAAAAGCAGAGAAGTAGAATCCCTCTTTCGAAACCTCTAATATTCTGACAAAACTATAGACTCATAAATTTGAGAAACTTTCAGTTACAAAAGAATTCTTGATTTATCTTATCATAAGTCATATCAAAGGAACTTACAGGCGACAATTGAAACTCTTTACTTAAACCTCACTTCAAACATTCACGAGCATTGTCAAACTTACTCCTCAAAAATGTTCATAAGCTGACAGAAATAAAAAGTACATAAATTCATGTATGCATTACTGCTGTTATATTAAGTGTCAGTAAATGGTTGATTATGCATGAAGACCCAGATGTACAGTGACTATATTATATTGTATCGACTTCAGAAAATTCTAAGAACAACTGCCCAATCTACTTCTTATTTTACCCCTCTAGAACTGCTCTCTCCTTGTGTGCTACTGCTACCTTTAATGCTATAACTCGGTCTACGTTATTCTTTTGCAGCCAGCTAAGAGAAAATACGAACAGAACGACAGATTCAATTTTTATCAGACCGGAACTACAAGCATTTCAAATTTGATGATTCAATATGCTTAGGAACTGAAGTCAACTCTTGCTACACTTTTCCCTAATATAGTGCCACAGAGTCTGTCCAGTCATACACCAAAAAGAATTTGCTCACCACTTCAATCCAAGCTCTTCCTGCTCCTAACCTCCGAAGTATATCATTCCTTACAGAATACCCGTTTTTTTTTCTCTTTTTTTTTTCCTGGATAAAATCATCCTGTTACTTTTTACTATCTTATCCTTTTTAATAGTGGATTTCCATGATACACACGGATTACATTTTCATGTTCCTTGACCCTAGTTTTTCTTGGTTTTGAGTAAATGATACACCATCTCTAACGTAATAAAACCAAAGTGGAAACGGGCTAGTGAACGTAAAGCTGGAAATGTCTGTTATGGTTTGTCATTTGCCCATGGAACTTTTCCCAAATATCTACAAGAAAATTGTTACTACATTATGCACAAATGCTATAAATAGAAATAATAGATATTAAATGTACAAATGAAGGTCTAAAAATTGATCCAAAATTCAAATGCAGTCTTCTGTTCCATTATATTTATATTTGGTTCAATATGTCATCTCATTCGAAGCAGCAGTTTTTTTTAGGTTTTCTTTATTGTGCATTTATAAAGAAATAGTATAAGAAAACATGCACACAAGGAATCATAGAGGAAAAACTATTCACCAACCATACCTCAGAAAATGCAAGTCTATGTGATCGTCGAGGTGGTATTTTGCTGGGATTCAGCTCATGATTATGTTCTTTCACGAAACCATAGATAACCCACTTTCCACCATCCTTTGCAGCTATCCTCAGCATGGCATTGCATCCCTCTCTTGTAGCAGGCCGTGATGGCAAAACTCTACTCTCCCTATATGTATATTTTTCTGCACGATAACCTTCCTTAGAACAAACATACTCTCGACCAATTATCGAATTATCTTTAAGAGACCGACGTGTACGATTATTCCGTATTGTGAAACCCATTTGCCTTCCATATATCTCATAAAATTCCCTAGCCTCCTCTGCTGATTCAAACTCCATCCCGATATATGGTTCCATAGTTTTGGAAATCAAAGGAAAATTTGAATTGGATGGTTGAATGAAATCATCATTTCCATCCAAATTACCACTCGACAGCTCATCATCTCCTGTTTCATGACCATCAAAAGTTTCAGCTAACCACTGTCTAAAATTCCGGCCTGAATCAAAATCTTGGCCAGAAGTGCTTGCCATCACAAACCTGTAAGAAAATTCAAAAAATTAAAAATAAAAACATATACCCTTACGCATAATCAAACAACAGAGCTGCAGGTTCTACATAGTAGATGATGCAAAATCATATCTAGCATGGAAATAAACTTTCAGCACAACAAATTCCAAGTTTCAACCCTTTTTTATGCAATCAACATAAATCATTCACCATCAAAGTGATTGGCAAACAACGTCAAATTCAGTGCCAGTGATTGCATTATCAAGTTAGATAAGACAAGCACTTCAATGACACATAATTGTGTTAAAAATTCAATCTTTACAGTTATTTCAACTCATCTTAAGAAACCTCAACTGGGTTTACTCTACTCTCCTAATGTTCACTTAACAAAGTTTAATCAATTCATCACTTCAAGAAGATTAAAAATTTCCCAGAAAAACACAAAACCCAAAAAGCAAAAACAACACAAATAAGAAAAAGAACATGATTAAATGAGAAGTCTAAGTTCATACCAGAAGGCAAATTCAAGGAAAGCCCAAGAAGGGAAAGCTGAAACCCATAACACATTGGGAGATTGTGAGCTCGATATTGGGCTCTTCAGCTGAGTCTGTAGCCAACTAAAGCAGGAGAAATTTGTGGAGGTTTTTTGCTTTGTTTTGTTTGTTATGTTTTGGATTCGCTTTTGTGTTTATGTAAAGAGTCCCAGCTATGGAAAGAGACTGGAGAAAGCAGAAGCAAAATGTACCACTGTGTTGAAGTGTCGGAGAAGAAGTGGGTTTGATTGTTCGATGCGCGTGCGCCTGCTGAGGCATATATGGACCCGCGTAATCTTCACGCGCGTGCTGATGTGGCGTACTTCATTGATCATGTCTGTTGCAGTGGCTCACATGCAGGGATGGATGTGCTTTATTTATGTATCTGGATACATCAAATAAATCGTTTAAGGTTTTCTTAACATTTGTTCTAAAATTTAAAAAAGTAAGTATGAAATACTTATATGTAAATAAATTATAGTAATTTGGTAATATTAATTATTTTTGTAGGTTAAATATTAAATAAATGTTTGCTATTTTTAGATTTTCAACACATGTCTTGAGTGTATAATGTTAGGATAACGCTTATTTGGATAATTGAGACATACATTAAAGATATGTTAACACTTTATAAATTATGTAATACCCTTTGCATGATTTCTCTGTAAAATTGTTTTATCACAATATCAAGTGGTTTTTAATGGAAAAATCATTTATTTTAATAAATTCTTAATAATTAAATACGATCTTCTAAAAATACTATAAAACATTTGAGATGTTAATATATATCCCTAAAGCACATGATAAATCCACCCAAACTCAAAAATATAGAAAACAAGAAAAAAGATCGGATAGTGAAACTTTACTCGGAGATTATATTAAGAGTATGTTGTGTATCATACTGAAAACTAATACATCCAGAAGCCAAAACTACTAGATAAATAAATAATTATATTATTAAACTCTCTGATACTCAGATTAATCTTTCACTTTCTTTATAGACTATACAAGATACAACTATAAACAATTCACAATGAGGTCAATCATACATTTGGAATGATTTAGTTGACCCCTTCAAATATTTACAAGAATATAGAGCTGTACAGAAAATACTAGATCTGGTAGAGCCTTATCTATGGAGGCTCTGGTTAGCAGATTCAACTTCTTTCATGTCGTGAACTGCCCCTTCAACTGTTTTTGACAGGCACCTGGTATGCTCGTCGATGTATGTCATGACCATTCGCAGCTGCTCTCGACATGCTGCTAACTGTTGATTTGCACGATGCAACTCTGACGATAGCTCTCGGATTCTCCTATCTTTCTCATCCTACATCAAAATACATAGATGACTTATACAACACGAAGTCTGCATGTTTCTATAGATTCTTTAACCTTGTGATCAGGCATCTGCAGGTCTATCACTAGATAAATGCAAATTGTTAACAGATGCAATGATTGGGATCAATGGAAAATTAAAAAAAAAAATGCAGACTATTCAACTCAAGTTTTAATTATTATGTACTTACTAATGTTTAGAATAACTCCAAATAACTGATAATAAAGAATAATGCCTATACTATCTTTTATCAATAGTTTTGGAGGTCATATAGTACACATCGAGAATTCATGTTGTCACAGTTTCTTTAATGGAAAAAGTGATTGAACCAAATAGGTTTACTATGATAAAATATGCTCTCTCAGTGGACCCGATGGAAAAAGATGATATATATGGTTGATTCTACAAATCGCCCCAGATATTATAAACTTTAAGGATGCTTAATATCATCGCCATAAGGCATTCTTTATAATTCTCTACATTACAGAAATACTTGATAATCATTTTGCTGGCTCCCTAACAACTATTATCTATCAATCCATATTTATCTGAAAAAGTTAGAAATTTATCATAATATAATTTAAGCTCTAAATCAAATGGTAGTTTTCGATTATTCTAGTATCAAAATACTTAATTGTCAATCACATTTAAAATCTTAACAAAATCTTATTTGGAGCCTCTTTAATAGAATATTCTGAATATCAAATACTAGGTCTCTCGCTATTTCTAATCAGAAGTGACAGCATTTTCTATATACTTTGGAAATGCTATTAGTTTATTTAAGTTAAAGATGTTGGTTGCCCCATTGTCGAATCTAAAAGAAGGGCCTCCTTATCAAAAGGTTTGTTGGAAAAAACAGGCAATCACTACTCTCACTTTTGGCCACTAATGTTTTTCATTTTTCCACAAGATGGGATACACCCTACATAGAAGAGAGAAAAGAGTATATCTAATTTTCATAGCTCTTGAGTATATTAAACATATCTTATTTTCAGGATGTGCAAAGCCATGAATGTCAGAACATGGTGCATATATTAATAGATCAACAAAATTAATGATTCAACCACTATGAAAGCTACTTACTGCAGTTGGTCGACCTTTCTCTGCAGGAATTACAAGTGGATGATTATGCTCCCTCACAAATTTTGTGACAACCCATCCACCTGGCTTTTCTCTCTTCACCAGTATCATTGCTTTGCAACCTTCCCGTATGCTCTCACGCTTCCGAATTCGGACCCTCCCTGACTTTTGACGGTTGACATTAAATCCCTCCTTATTACATGCAAGTCGGCGAGAGATTATTGATCCATCACGCTCTGACTTACGTGACGAAACAATCCGTGTCAAAAATCCTAATCGCCGAGCATATTCATCATAGAATGCTTTGGCAGCTTCTTCTGACTCAAACACCATACCTTCATGTGGTTCCTGGGGGTTTGTGTCAACTTCACAAACACCAGATTCACCTCCTGTAGGACTTTCTGTTATGACAGTTTTGTCTTCTATAAGAGTTTCCACATCCACTGAAAAGTAATAAGATGACTTAATATCACCCATAACAAACTACAAAGAGATACATAAAATAGTAGCATAGTCCACATCTAAAGCTAGAAACTTATTTACCTAAATGTTGCAAGTGCATAGACTTATAACAGTACAATGTACACACCATCTTATCTACATTCAAAACTACCACGACAAACCAGTTGCATTATTTTCTTTTCAAAACTACAAAGATGAATTTCACAATGCAAAGCAAAAATATGCATTCCATTCTCAACACAGATTACTTAATGTGAAAAATACAGAAGGTCAGGATTGTGTCAAAATCACCTCATATGGAACCTTATCCAATAGGAATGACAGTGGCTTAACACCTGCTGCAGGTTCTTTGATTAAATAACCCAAAACCCAAAGCTAGTTACGTAATCTAACTCAAATATATAAAATTTTGGAGTGTAATCTAGAGGGTGATATAAGAATTTCTAGATTACCATTACAAGGAACCCACAAGGTATGAGTTTAACTTTCCCACATTACCAAAACACCATGTTTTTGACTTAGTAGGGAACTCGTCAACCAGTTAGAGAATTAAAGAGTAGGGAATTCGTCAATCAGAGAATTAAAGAACCAGTTAGAGAATTAAAGAAACTTATAGAAACTAAAAACAAAGTTTATCTTTCAAAATTTGAATTTTTTTAACACATTATGGTCATCCTCATCAGTTATTTATGTTGGATTCTAAAAGTTCAATATCTCAAGTTGATTTTCATTAAGGAGATAGATTTTAACTGACACCCTCTAATTACCCTGACAAAATAGTCTAAGCTCAAGATTACTACGGAGCATAGTCCATCCTAAACATGGTTAAAAAATTCTGAACTCATTCTTCCCTTCAACACGACTCAAAACTCTTTGAAGAAGTGAACAATTTTGATTTTCTTCAATACACCAATAATAAGACAAAATATACTACAAAATCAGATGTCATCTTCCATTGGCTACTAAGAAAACCGCGCGCTAATGATAAAGATTACTAAACTTAAAGCCCAGGATGGTAATTCATCGTTTCCTCTCCCCTTAGCCAAGATGTCATAACATTCAGTGAACTGAGACTAACACAAGCAAACAAGCTTAACAGTGAAAAATAAATAAATAAATAAATAAATAAAACCCAAACCAAGTATCTAAGCTTAGTTCAAGGAAAAGAATTCAAACCCAGAATTCATCATTAGGTTTGCCATTTATATTTCAATTTTATTTCTACTCCAAAGTTTTTCCAGGAACCAATCAGTGGGATTGGAACACAAATCAAGCTTACATAACGTGCAACGAATCGGGCAAAACCGAGTACTCAGCTAAAATGAAAAGAGAAATCAAAACCCATGTTTCAAAATTGTCATTTCTTTCAATATTTCAAAGCTTTCTCGAGAACCAAACAGAGGGCTCTGGACAGAAGCCAAGATGGCTCAACGTTCAATGAACAGATAATAACAAAAGTAACAGCACTTTATGAAACAAAAGAAGTTCAATCCCAGAAATCGTTATTCTGTTTTTTATTATTTCCCACAGTCAGCTTCCCGGGAATCAAACAGTGGGTTCAAAACAGAAGCACAGATGCCACAACGTGCAATGAACTGAGCCTAGCATAATTAACTGAGCTTATTTGACCCAAAAAATAATTAAAAAAAAAACCCAGAATTCATATCTGTGCTTTTTATTATATTCCACACTCAGTTTTCTTTATGGAAAAAAAAAAACTGGGATTTAGAAATGAAAAATATAGAATTTGCAAAAAGTGAAATGAAAGAGGAAGGGACTTACTTGACATTTTGTATAATTTGTTGATTGTTGAATTTGATTCTCAAAGTTGTAAACTTGTCGCTGGAGAAAGACAGAGTTTGTGGTGGTCAGTTGTTGCAGTGTAAGTGAGGCTTTGTTTTGGTTGCTCGACGAGAATCCAATCCATCTTTTCAGGAGCTTGAGCTGGACCTCTTAATCCTCTAGAACAAGTCAAATTTCCCATCGGTCCCTGAGATTTGTTTCAAGTACTTAACTCCCTAGGATTTGGGACGCTTATAAAACTCTTCACCAATGATTCTATTTATTTTTTCTCTCCACGGGAGATGCAATTATTATTTAGGAAAATTAGAAAAATAGACACAATTAGATATCTTAGTTAAAATTTGGACACATCCTAAAAAATTTTTATACCATAGAAATTTTTTTGATAAAAAGACTCAATTACCCTTATATATTCAATTTTTTCTCAAAGCCTTTTTTCTCTCTTCAGTCAAAAATTACCGAAACTCATTGACAGCGCTCAAAACGCAAACCAACATGAGCATCGCCTGAGGATAGAAGCATCAAGTAAGATGACGTAGAAACAAGTACCCATCGACACCGAGGGTCCCTAATTGTGATTTATTTGGTTGTTATTTGCTAGATTTGATTTAGTTTTGAGAGAATTTGAATTCGAGATTTGAGTTTCCGACGGATTTGTGAACTTATTTAGGGATAAATCGAGTCTTATAATGTGGTTTGATACATGTGAAAATTGACAAAATGAGTTATGAATCCAGTGTTATATCGCACTGAAGAAGACACTCGACACTGGACATTCAACAACAACTTGTCAAGTCGTGTCGAGTTGTGTAATGTCGAGTGTCGAGTGGTGAAATGTCGAGTGTCGAGTATTTGTCGAGTGGTGGTTTAGTGACGAGTGGTGGTGTAGTGTCGAGTATCAGATAATTGTCGAGTGATGTAGTGTCGAGTGGTGCAGTGTCGAGTGTTGAAGTGTCGAGTGTCGAGTGTTTGTCGAGTGGTGGTATAGTGACGAGTAATTATGTAGTGTTGAGTGTCGAGTATTTGTCGAGTGGTGAAATGTTGAGTGGTGTAGTGTCGAGTAGTGTAGAGTTGAGTGTCGGATAATTGTCAAGTGTTGTCGAGTGTCGAGTGTCGTGTTGTGTTGTGTCGAGTGTCATCACAACACCACTCGACACTAACCCACTCGACACTCGACACTACACAACCACTTGTCACTACACCACCACTCGATAAACACTCGACACTCGACAATACACCCCTCGACAAATACTCGACACTCGACATTACACAACTCGACAGGTAGTTGTCGAGTGTCGAGTGTCTTCTTCAGCGCGATATAACACTAGATTCACTACTTGTTTCGTCGGTTTTCACACGCATCAACCCACAAAAATCACATTATAACACTCGATTTATCCCTAAAAAAGTTCACAAATCCGTTGGAAACTCAAATCCTGAATTTAAATTCCCTAAAAACTAAATCAAATCTAATGAATAACAATCAAATAAATCACAATTAGAGACCCTCCGTGTCGATGGGTGCTTCTCTCTGTGTCATCTTGCTTGATGCTTCTATCCTCAACCGATGCTCGTGTTGGTTTGCATTTCGAGCAGTGTCGATGGGTTTCAGTAATTTTCATCTGAAGAGAGGAAAATAAGACTCTCGGAAAAAATTGAATGCATAAGAGTAATTGGGTCTTTTTGTCAAAAAAGTGTCTATGACATAAAAATTTTTCAGAATGTGTCCAAATTTCAAGTAGAGTCCCTAATTGTGTCTATTTTTTTCGATTTTTCCTTATTATTTTGTGAAAAAAAAAAGAAAAAAATTTAGGGTTGACAGTGAGGTTAGCTGAGTTCTAAAAATTATCTGATTCTCTAGTTAAGTGCTAAGTTATTAAGAGAAAAGCAGTAATACTATATCTAAAATACAAAATCTACAACTTGATATAATAGTTTATATAACAAAAATTAATTAAAAAAGAAAATAAATAAAAAAATTTACATCTTCAACAAAATTTATCAATTAAACTACTATATTAGATTGTAAACTTTTAATTGTATTTAGATTGTAAATCTAACATTACTTAAAGAAAAATACCTCTTGGTGTCATGTATTTAATTTACTCAAATAAGGGATAAACTGACTTAAAACATAGCTTGTGAGGTTATCAATAAGCTGAAAAATTCATTATCAAGGTTATCTAATAAAATCCCTTTGATATTTCTTATCCGAGTGCATTGGATTAAACTTATTATACATGAAAGCTCATCCTATATATTCGTTAAAACAATCATATATTTAACTTTTTTTCCCTTTTTTTAAAACAAAATTGTATAACAGACTTTTTGTAAAATGTTTAGATTGCTAATAATTTTTTGTGCATTATTAAAACATGATTGTAAACGATAAAACTAATAATTTTTTTTAATAATTTGATTTCCCATTTTCATTTTATAAAAAAAAAAAACGAGAAACAACAAATGGGTTTTCTATTGCTTTATGAGTGAAGTACTGATACACCGACTAACTAGGAGGAAAGGAGTTAAAGAGCAATTACAAAAGCCATACAAAATTATCTTTCCTCATGAAATATACATTCTGCAGACCTTCTTACTTTCTCTGCTGTATCTACTAAACAATTTGAATCTGTAACGGCCACGACAAGCTTTATTGTCCCTGACATCTAGAGCATTATTTACTTACAGTAGTTCCACTGATGAGCAAGCAAGTCAGTAGTAAACAAACAGCTATCTATCTAGCTCCCTTTTCAGTGCTTCTGATTTTGCTACTGAGAACAAGGTTAAACTTCTGGATCTACCACAAAGACCTAAAGCAAAAGAAAACATCACTATTAGACTAAGGACAATTAATCCATGAATGGAGCTTGTTTTCATGAAACTCAATAGACTTCAGTTGATGCATTAAACTTGTTAGGAAGGTCATTTTAAATCTTTCTTGTGGAATTTTACAAGTTGGATTCGATATGTTTTTGCAAAAGAAGAACAAAGCTAAAAATAGTAGATGTCATGGCAAAAAGATGAAAAGAAAGCTAAAATTTCAATGAATTATGTCCCATTCTTCCATCATAGAAGATAGAGATATCTACAACTAAAATTTAAATTCTTTTAATAAAACCCACTATACTACCAAGCAGAGGATGTAAAAGGCCAAAAAGGAAAGGGGGAAAAAATTGATGCTGCCGAAAACTATAACTTCAAATCAGTTACAGGCATGTTTAGTTGTCCAGAAGAACTTTCAGTTATGACAATTCTGAAGAAGTCCATGGATATCAATAAGATGTTATTGAAACTAGTGGTATCATCATATGTGATGGTAAAAATAGTGATAAAGGACCATTGTATATAATCCTCAACTGATTTGACATCCATGATTTTGCAGAATATCATACATTCCATTCTCGTCACCACCAATATTAAGTAAAAGCCAATAAATCCATTTAATTGGACCAGATCCTGTATCCAACCAAGTTTTTGAGCAGGAAACAGGAGAGTTCCTAGTTCCAACTACCATCAACAGACCAACTGGGCCATGCGTGAAGCAAGGGCGGGATGGGCTTCCCAAAAGGTAATCCCTGGGCTGGGGTCACTTAGAATGAAGGTAATGGCATGTTAGCAAAGTCAATATTTAGGGTTGCAGGTGGAGGAGAGTGGATATCGAGACTCAGGCAGAGAACAATGTAACCAAGAGAGACATTCCATGCAACAAAAGTGATACCATGAACCAAACTCGAAGCTACATAACTGAAGATGAATGAAGCAACTTACCTAACAAATCTAAGCAGAGACGGTATAACTCTGCACTTGGAAATCATTTCCGGTGTAAAAGTTCCTGCCTTTCAGCTTCAAGCTTCTTCAAGTTGTCAAAAACTAATTGTACTTTTGCTGATAGGTGTCCATTATGGTCTTCAACATCTTTGATAAATGAAATTAGCTGTTCTTTATAAGCTGTACTTAACCTTTTCTTAACCCGCAATTCTGCAGTCAATTCCTGAATTTTTTTATCCTTTTCATCCTAGAAAAAGTTGAATAGACAAACAAGTTATAAGACAACAACAACACTTAAAAGAACCAGAGAAATAAAGCAAAAGTATCAATTAACATGTAAGTTCAATTTCCAGCCGGGTTAAAAGTTGAAATTCATTAAGAGCAAAACAAAAGAAAACAAATGAAAAGATGTAATTAGAAGGCATTCTAAGCAGGATTGCAACCAATTGATGTCTTAAATCAATAGCAATTTCAGAGATTGCGAATTGAGTGCCAATTCAAAAAAAAAAAAAAAAAGTGAAATGCAAAATGAGCACAAGTCAAACTAACAGTCAACAGGGAGCTTCCCCTCTCTTAATAGTAACTATAGATACCCCTAAGTGGATGAATAGAACTATAATTCACACCCCATCATTTTTTTTTTTAAACAATTCACACCACAATTACATTCTTCTTAATTTGGTTAGTCCTATTACAATCACATCCTTTATTTTATTCAAACCAAGAGTGAGAATTAAAATCATAACTAACATACTTCAATATTATGAAGGTACATGATGATGACCTCAAAACACTACATGCGCATTTTAAGATGCAAATTCAACCAATAAACAACCCTCAAAGGATATCTGACCTAATCTTCTAAAATAATGCCATCTCATCCAAACTAAATTGTGCACCAAATACTGCCCAAATAGAACACCTTTTGGACACTGTCATTCCACAATACTAGTAGGCATGGGAACCAAATGATAAGTCAATTTATAATGTTTTACAAGTCTTGCATTTCTCAAATTACAATTTTTCCAATCCATATTACACTTATGTAGTTACAAGTCCAACACTCAATACAACAAAGTTTAACGTTCACCATTAGAAGTCATGATAAAATTTGACATTTTTTCTGGTATCAATACCTTCAAATACTCTAAGATTGGCTTGAGTGATCAAGATCCTCATTTCCAATTAACAGATCAAGAGTTCAAACCCTTTAGGGCTCTCTACTTAAGATATAACTATATCCTACAAGTTTCTTGATTACTATGATTTCCAATTAATAAACTTCTACAAGACTCCATGAAGTAGACATTTTCTGACCAGTTAATTGCTAAAACAGCCAAGTTAAGGAAGCTTTTTTGAGCAAAGTAGCGAATTTGGCAAGTTAATTTGCTAGATAATCCGACAGTACTAAACAGTTCATCTAATAATGCTAAACACTCTTTGTAGCAATGCTATATGCTTGTTGAGCTATCTATTCCTTATTTAACATTTATAAACTCAGATCAGAAATTGAAACTATAACAAATTAAGCAAGCAATTGCCCAAGCAGTAACTAAAGCTTACAAATTTCCTTCTTGACTTTGGCAATTGACCAGCCAAGGGATGGTTATGCTCCCTAACAAACTTCCTCACAAACCATCTCCCTTGCTTCTCCTTCTTCAACAACACCATAGCTGAACAGCTCTCTCGTTTCTGAACCTGCCCTTTACTCCGATTATCACCACCTCCCCCTCTGCATCCAAGTCCCCGAGATATGACAGACCCATCACGCTCTGACCTCCTCGAAGACAGGACACGTGTCAAGAACCCAACACGTCTTGCATACTCATCATAGAACGTTTTGGCTGCTTCTTCTGACTCGAACTGCATGCCCTCATAAGGCTCTGCCTGGTTTGCGCCAACTTCAACTACAGCTTCAGCTTCTTCAAGTCTTTCACTTGTGGTGTCCATCTGTGTGCGTCCGTTGTTGGAGAAACATCACATTCATGAGTGAGTAAACGAAACCCAGATGAGAAAAAAAAAGTTGCTTTTAGGTGTCGAGTGTGACAGAGACGAAGAAAGGAGAGACGAGATGGGAACAGCTTACAGAATTCAAGGATTGGGAAAAGTTTGGGCTTTTAGGTACCAACAGAGATTTATTGGGGTTTTAGTGAAACACAAAGTTTCTAGTGGGAAATATCCATGCTCTGTCTTTACAGCAGTACAATATCCAGATACCCCAAACTTCGACCGTTTGACCCTGAGCAATTTGAAATATCAATGAGGCCCTTTTATTTGATATTACAAAGACACAACCCTGACATACATATCCAGACGCTCCTACTGAGAACCGAGTACTGACTAGACAGCCAGTCACGTGAAATATCTACGCTGTTCTGTATCTTTTAAAATTACAAATAAACCCTTTCCCTGAATATTCAGATTCCCCCATAATTTTGGTGTTTTAAGTTTTACCCCTAATTGTCGCCATATTACAAAAGCAGTGATAATTTTCTAAAGCAGCAAGAACTCTCCATTCCCACCGGCATTTGCTTCGTTTACTCACCAGCTGACCTCCTTTGGTTCACGCCATCTCTGTTGTGGAGGTAAGACTTCACTTGTGTTATTTTTTTTCTGGGTTTTAACTTGAGAGCATTGTCTTCGACACCGACACAGCCATGCCCCAAGGCCCCAACTTTGAATTTTGTGTTTGGTATTTTCTATGATTTCATCTCATACGATGTCGGTACTAATCAAGAACGACTTCGTTTCAGTGTAACGTTCCACAAACTCCTTAATTACCTCAAATATGAGAAATTCTCTTAGTTAAAACTAGGTTCAAAGTTTAGGTTGAGACAACTCCATTGTTATATATCAGCCTAATAGATCTTTGTAATCTGTAAGTACCGAAACTTCACCATAGATTGGGTAGTTTAATATATGGGTTGGGGAAGTTCTCGTTCCTCTCTTTTTTTTTTTTTTTTTTTTTTTTTCCCCACTTTTGCAAGTGTAATTCTCTTACAGAAGTTTGTTTATCTTTGATTACATTTACAGTTAATCGTCTAAATTATGAGCTGTGATGACTTATTTAAAGTTACTATTGTCATTGTGATTTGAAATCCAGCTGAATATATTGTATGTTCATACCATACATGACCCCTATAATAGTTGGAGTATTTAAGCTGTTGAATCTGTAGTTGATGAGTTGTAAAAGTTAATACACTGAAGACACCAAGACAATTGAGCACATTTTCTATGAGTGGAACACCAAAGAAAATCTCATGAAGACACTAGCTACTTGACTTCAATGTTTAAGTGACTCTTCTGCTCCTTTGTTACAAGATTCAAATCGCACTTGTCCATGCGCCCGACTTGTCTATTACCTTGCATCACGTATACTAGCGCACACTCACTCTTAGCTTGTTGTATTAGCTACTTGACTCTACTAGTGCCTATCTTTGTAGCAACCTGCCTTACCTGCACACATTCCACTTTTATATTTTAGCTGCTGCATTGTCTTACACATTCCACTTTTATATTTTAGCTGCTGCATTGTCTTACTTCTTCTTTTCACCTTGGTTCTCTTATTGGCTTCAATTTTAGGCTTTAATTAGGTAAGACATTGTGCATAGAAAATGAGCAATTCTTCTGCTGGGCAATCCTCAAAATCAAAAGCTGGAACCTCACAACAAAATGAACCAACATCATTTAAGCGCAAGAGAGGAGTCTTTCAGAAAGATTGTGAGTGAACGCTTCTCTTTTTATTTTGGTAATAGTGGATTCCTGTGTTGTCGGAGTTTTGTTATTGATATTCCCTTATTTGTTTGATGATGCAGTGCAGCACATGATGTATGGCTTTGGTGATGATCCTAATGTAAGTAGCAATATCTTGTCTTTCACCTTTTGTTTTATACCATGGAAAATTTGTATATATATCAAGTATGATGATTTATCCGTGATTTTCTTTTCTTTTTTGATGATTTTATGACACTGTTATGCCCTTTCTGAATTAAGACATGAATGCAAATGTCTTTTTGAAATATGAATACAAACTTCCTTTTCCTTATTTATAGAGTCTTTTTTTCTTTGGATTATCCAAATTACAAATAATATTGTAAGCTATATCTATTAGCATCCAACAGATCACAATTAGCTCACTTTCTCTGTGTGCCCTGATTTCTTCTTAAATTACACCGCCGCTTAGTTTCAGTTAAACCTGTTAATGCAAAAAAAAAAAGTTAATTGGGTCTAGTGAACTTGGGATGGAATTTTTTGCTCTTATACCGGCCATTAATTGTTTGCGTGCTTGTCTCTACTTGTTGCTTTTGTGTCACGCACAAGCAAATTTGCAATGGCACAGAGAGTACAACTATTATTTTTATTTTTCCTTTGTGTATGAAAAATTTTCCATATTGCTTTGATTGCTGTGGTTTACTTTTCATTTGATTGACTTTATTTTGGGGATTTTACCGATTTGGGAAGAGAAAATCTGGAAGCAGAAATTCATATCATAATAATGCATCCTTATGCTAGAGCTTGATTATCAAGGCTCCTCAGTGACCATGTCTTAATTGCAGGGTTAAGATACAGTTTCTGAGGCACTGTTACCCTTTTACATCATATGGGGGAACTGTATGATGTTTTGTATGTGTAGATATATTTATGAATTTCTTCTTTTCTGCTCTCAGCCACTTCCAGAAAGTGTGGCGCTTGTTGAAGACATTGTTGTGGAGTATGTAACAGATCTGGTATGTTGTCTTTCTGGTTCAGTATTTATCTATTTTCCTTGCATAAGATGGCATTATATTATTTTTATATGCTGTTTCCCTACAGGCTCATAAAGCACAAGATATTGGATCCAAGAGAGGAAAGTTATCAGTTGAAGATTTTCTATATCTCATCAGAAAGGTATATTTTGTGAGAAACCTTTTGAGTTCACCAGTTGTTTTATTGAATGTTCATTTTCCAATTTCCAAATTTTTGCCTAAAACAGTTTATGGCTTATGCCATCAATGCTTATTTTCTTCTACACCGGAAGTAATAGTTTTAGTGAAAAGATTTTGTTGTAAGATGTTTGGATATAGGGAGGTTGTAATCTTGTATGTAATCACAGGCTTTCTTTGGTTGTGTGTTGATGTGTGGCACATATTGGACCCTACTTTTTGGTACTTTAGCTTCTTAAGTTTGTAACTTGGCTGAAGTTTTATTCATCGACCCTGCAGGACTTGCCAAAACTTAACCGTTGTACTGAATTGCTGTCTATGCAAGAGGAGCTGAAACAAGCAAGAAAAGCCTTTGAGGTAGATGAAGAGAAGCTGGCTTCAGTGGAGTAGTGTTGTGGTATCTGAGAAATAAAGACAGACGGGTGCATTTGTCTCTTTTCTTTTTAGGATTATGTTAATATATCTAAAATCAAAGAGTTTGCCAAATTGTAATTAGGAAGCAGTTTTCAGATTTCGGCATAATCATAGTATTAGACTAGTTTTTCATTGTCTATTATTATAAATGAAAGCTGCGTCACTTGATTAATTTCACTTCGTCTATACACAACTAAAAAGCTCTTATACGTATTCTGATCTGGTATTAAGCGGTGGATCCCAAAATGCAACACAAAATTCAATTTATACGGGACTGTCGAATTTGGAAAATTCAGAAGTTTCTTATGCTTCCTTCCTGATGAACCTTCTTAACTGGAATAACCAAGCATCTCAGATTACTAACCAAGTGAAAACACAAATACAGAACCTCTGGCGATCCAAGTCATAAGGCGTTATCAACCATTGAAGCATTGAGGAAGCAAAAGATAAGAATAGAACTTACAAGCATATGTCGAGGATGAAGTTATAGCACTTAACTTCTGCGTATGAACGATAGTGGAAAACTGAACTACTACTAAAAGAGCTCTTTGTTGAAATTTTCAAGTAAATATTAAAACACCCGAAGACCACTTACTCGCAGTTTTGCCAAATGTCACAAGCTCAAATTGGCTGGTAGAGAGTTGGATCTCTTAGGCTTTAGATAAATAGATAAGCACATCATCTAATATGCCGGTCTCTTGCGTTGAAGACAATTGTGCTATCAACGACGTAAAGTAGCTCTTAAGAATGTGGTCAACTGTCTATGTTATCAAACTAAAGAATTTAGAACGAGGTAGCACTAGATCCCAGCACTTTACATCGCACCACAGCAAGGCCCTAAATGTTTCAAACACCGTGAAAAGAAAAATATATAAATAAAAAGGAACATAAAGAAAAATCATTCCAACAATTGCCAATATAAATCATTATGGTAGTTCACTATATTGTACATTTGGATTAAATTGTCTAGTATAACCAACTACAAACCTAAATCTCTACTAGAAGAACATTATATAAACAAATGTAAAACTTTAGTGGTACAGAAGAAAAGAAAAAAGTACAGAAAATTGCACAACCATTATAAGAATGGTATCGAAGTACTAACTTGAATGCTATCTTTGATGCAAAAGCTCCTTGTCTATAGATTCAAATTCTTTTAGATTGTTGACTACGTTCTGAACTTTCTTTGATAGCTGATCACTATGCTCTTCAACTACTTTCATAAATGCAGTTAGCTGTTCTTGATATGCTGTACATAGCCGCTTCTTATTTCTCAACTCTGCTGTCAATTCTTGAATTTTCTTATCCTTTTCATCCTACAAATGTAAATGCACGACAAATAATATAAAATATATTTATCAACACGGCAAACAATATGAAATGCATTTAACCAAGTAGATAGATATTTCGTTATTACTGGCGATAGATAGTTGTTGGAATATTATTGTAGTTAATTTTGGCGAACATATAGCCCCTTTGAAAAATGCTTTCACTTGACTAGTTTTAGATTAGCCTTTACACTACAACTTTCAACCAACTTTCATAATTTCTCATGTCTTGCACATGTGAAATTTTAAAATTGAGACTAAAATATAAATATTAAATTCATGCAGAAAAGATACTGACAAAAGTAATTACTAAACATAAGGAATAAAAAATCAAGGATTAGAACCAAATAAATTCACGTAGCATATTACCCTTGAAACAAAAGGAGCATACATCAAATATACTAATATACAGTGATAACTTACCATGCCTTCAGTTCTATTTTTCAAATACTTGATTGATTTTTAAACTTTTTTTGAAACAAAGGCTCTTTCAATCAATTTAATTTTTCCTTGAAAATAAAACTCTAGACTGATGATACTTCTTCATGAAGAACATAATTTTCTTTTGATGTAGCCTTCAATTCATTGATATGCTATACAAATGAATTCTTCTTAACACATGCTAAATTCACAAATTTGAATTAGTTATTCCGCTTCTTTGACTTATAATTACATAGCATTAAATATTTACCATTTTTGGAGGAATGTATCCTGTCCTGTTAGTTTGCAAATCCATAGAAGAGATGCTTAGCCTAACAGTGATCTAGAGAATATCACTAATATTTAGTCCCCAATATCTAGACTCATGAGAGTTTTATCTCCAACCTGACTTCATTTGGAAGTAATAGACAGTTTCCAAGCCAATCATATACCCATAAAAAAGACAAGAGGATTAACACAATAATTTCCAACTATTTGATCATCAAGCGCTCGATCAACAAGCTCATATGATAAACAAGTCTTCAGTTTTCCTCAATCCAGTTAACAAATTCTTCTTGTAGACCTTTTTGATGAATCACTCATTTTAAAAGTATACTAGCAGACAACCATATAAGAACATTTCATGTCATCAAAAAATTGTGTAGTTGTATATAGAATTTGAGAGGTCAAGATATGTATGTGTATATATATATATATTCTCCAAAATGAAAATAACATGCACAGCTAACCAACATTTACATTATTAATAGCATCAAAACACTAATCTGCAAAAAGTTTCTAACTTCCGAGACAAGCTAACTTTTACCTAAAATCCTCATAATAAGAAATCAATCACTCAACTCCTATAGCTTGCACAAAGGCTTGAACACTGATTAAATAGAACAAACTGTGTTTGAATTTTATTAAGCATACTCCCAGATTAGAAGTTACTCCTTTTGTCATGATTATTCCTTTTTCCTATATATGCTTTTATCTCTGTTTACATAGAAACATTACATTACCAGCTGTTTATTTAATGCATTATGAATTTTTCAGCAAATCCATACGGCATCTAATTGTTAAAACAGCAATCTGTAAAAGAAAACTTCAAGGTCTGCCAACTTGTTGATCTGTCATTTCCAAATCAACTATAGACTCAATGTCTTAGGTTTAAAAATGATTCCAACTCATTAAAAATTTATGTTACAAATTGAGTATAAGCTATGAAAATGCAGCCATCTACCTAGTTCATGGAAACATCCTTGTTATATTCACTAAGTTTATTTTAGCAACTCTCATTTTCATATGGTTTTTGTTATTTATTTATATAGATGAGCACTCCATTTCTTTGTTTTTTCATTCTTCTTATGAAGCATGCTAAATATTTCAACAATAATGATACAAGAGAAACAAAGAATAAGACATGAAACATCCAGGATATACTGATATAGAACATAAGCCATATATTATCGTTACACCAACAGGAAAAAAAAAACACCTTAAAAGTTAAAGAATATGGACAATTCAAAATTTACTGAGAAATTATCACTACAGATAAATATCCATTAAAAATAGCCTACTCAACCAAATTACAGTTGGATATAGGAACAGAAAAACTCACCATCGATTGGCGAGCTTCGCGTGGGGCCACCACAAGTGGATGATTATGGTCCTTTACAAATTTAGTTATCACCCACTTGCCAGACTTATCAAACTTTACATGAATCATTGCCTTACAACCCTCTCTTGTGCTCGGCCTTGGTTTTCGAACAGGCCCAAATTTCCCCCTGATACTAACACAATAACCCTCTTTATTACATCCAAGTCTGCGTGCAAGAATCCTACCATCCCTCTCTGAACGACGACAAGACATCACACGCATGACAAATCCCACTCTTCGTGCATATTCATCATAGAACATCTTTGCAGCATCTTCAGACTCAAACTCCATTCCCTCACACGGTTCTACAATCGAATCTCCTTCAAACACGTCCAACTGTTGCCCAGCAGAACTCTCTATGGCTTCAGCTCCCTCATCTGAGTCCACTGCCCACACAACACCATTAGCCATTTACTTCTCACAATCAACAATATTTTGAAACAAAGAAGCATCTTTACCTCTTCAAAGGGCCGAAAAGGGTTTTCTCAAGTCCACATAAAGAAGAAAGATATTACAAAACTATATTCAATGTTGCCAGGAACTAGAAGATAAAATACTAAGAACAAAAAGCTACAACATTTATGAAAACAATGACGTTACAAAAATACAAAAACTTTGCAAAAACTCTGAAATTTCAAGCATAAACTTTTTTTTTTAAATGGTCCTTTCCAACTAAACAGAGAGCAGACATATACACATTAATATCATAAAAGCAAACAATCACTCCAATTCCCAATTAGGCAATTCATCAAACAGGTAGTCTCAAAACCAGCATAATATAAATTTAAAAAAAGCAAACAGAATAGCACAAAACCAAACTATCCTAATTCAATCCATTCCAATGAACAAATAAAACCATAACCCAAATGAAAACCACAACTTGAACCATTCAAATTGCCTGCAATTCTGAAACACTAAACTTCTCATAAGCAACTAAAACAACGCACTCTTTCTCTCTTTCTAATATCAAAACAAAAACGAAACAACTCAAAACAAAACAAACCCATTATAATTCTAGCTCTCTTTGCTCTAACCAATCGGTTTTCCATCCAAAAAGACTCCAACCAAATTCACCATAAATGAAAAGCCCAAGTCAACGAGAATGAAGGACGTCAAAGAAAAACAGAGAAACCACAATGGGCAATTGGTAATTTGCCACCTGAAAGGGAGTGACTTACTGTAGTCAAGAATCAGAAACGAGGAGCGTCGATCTTCTCTTCGTACTTGAGAAGGAAAGAGAGAGAGAGAGAGAGAGAGATTGGCTCTAAAAGTAAATTTGGCGTAAGTTCAAAAAATATTCAAGAAATTAATAATATAAACAAATAAATAATAAAGTCTATTTTTAACAAGGGTATTTTGAAGATTTCAGAATAAAGTGATCAGTGACGCTGTGTATCCTAAGCCAGGAAAGAAAGATTATTGCCTTGGGTATAACCCATTCGGTACCGAAGACGGCAATGTTACCGTAAAAATAATATCTTATTCCGAGTACTTTTTTTATTTTTTTTTATTTTGGGTTAAAAACTCATCTCTTTTATTTCCAATCTAAACGGCAACTGTTTAGTAATTACTAATTAAAGTGTCAAATTGTTAAACAATGTTAGATGTTTTCTCAACAATTTATATTTTATGTCTGATATTCAACTTAATTAGTGTATTTTAAAATAAAAAAAGTGGTAGTCAATTTAAAAAAAAAAAATCTTCAAAAGGATATGAACTCTACTGAATTAATATTTGAATTATATAAAACTAGTATTAGTTCTTGTTACTTAAAACTTTACTGGACTTTTAACATTTCCTTGCAATCATTCATTCACTCTAGTGGTGTGTAGTTGGTGAATTGAAACTAAAAGCAATTACCTTGTACAGGATTAGGATAGTCTAGCATAAAATTTTGACATATATATATAAAATTCTATCATTTTTTTTACTTAATCCAATTATTGTAATTTAAATTAAGCTCAAAAAATAATATTTAATAATACTAAGGTGATGATTTTTTTTTTTGAATCTAAAGTATGAATCCGAACTAATTCTCAATGATTCAAACATTTATATGTGTTTAAAGTCTAACACTAAGATAATTTTATCTGAATACAAAAAGCTAAAATTTATAATTTTTATCTGAATGACAAGACATTTGAATGGATTTTTTAATTTATTGTTTCACAATATCTTTATTAAATTTAATTTTTTTCTAATCTTGTGAATTAATCCTTTTACTTGTTATCTGTATTTTTCTAAACTATTTTAAAGCAACTCATCGATCTACAACAAATTCATGTTCCCAATTGCAATTCTCAAACCTTTAATTCGATCATAATTCTTCATCAGCTTTGTAAGTATCCAAATTAATTTTTTATTTTTTAATTATTTTATTGTTAAAATAATTTTATGAACACTCATTTATTACTTTTTAATGACATAGTTATTTCTTTTTTTAGTATTATAAAAAAGACACCCTAATTACCAGTATAATTTTTGTGGTACTATAGTAACTTCGATTAAATTTTGCATAATTGACGTGTACAAATGTTCCTATAACATATATGATGTTCAACAAGGGCACGTGTATCAAATTACTAGTTTTCAAGTTTTTTTTAGTTATTAAAAGCAAACAACTTAATGATTATTATTAGATCTTGAAAAATAAAAAAGGAACATGTCATTCATATATTTAACTCAAATTCATATGCAAGTAGATTTCAATTAAAATCAGACACATTCAGATATTAGACAAAAAAAAAAAAAAAAGCCTTCTAACTCTTAAACTATTACTTTTTTTTTTTTTTAAAAGAGTTGTGACTCATAGCTAGCTCTAATGGCATTACATTATATACAATAATTTTTAATCACCGAGTCGTCTCTTCCTAAAGTGAAGAGACCTTTGGCGATAGAAGCGTATAGTCATTATATGGGAATTAGTTTAGTACCCGTACTTCCAGTGGACACTTCCTAATCACTAATATGTCACGCCCTAAAATCTCTTATTTAGAGATTTTATGGTGTGATTGAATAAGAATTTAATACCAATTACGTCATCAATATCTCATAAATTTTTTTTTTATACATTACAAGAGTTCATTACAACTTATGGCTATTTGTTCAAAATCAACTGTACATACATTGGTGACAAAAGGCCATACATAAGATTATAGTCACACAACAAAATCTCCCATCATAAGCTAGGAGAAACAAGACTATCTCCAATAATCATGATATGTATGTAGATTCCAGACTCTCTAGGAAAGCTCTGGAACATCACTAGTGTGAACATTCTTCTGTGTACCTGTAGAGGGAAGGGGTGAGCATAAAGCCCAGTAGGAACATTCTAACATTATACTAAATCATACACCTTCCACAAATATTCAGTCACAAAATTTGACATCAAATACTAATAGATCAACCAATTATGTCCACTCGCACATCAAATTTATATTCGTATTCCCCTTGGATCCGTATATAAAACGACCCATCCAAGGTTCAACACATCATGTTTATAATATACGTGTTCCCCATGGATCCGTATACAGAACGGCCCATCCAATGTCCAACACATCATATCGTTTTATTCGTGTTTTCCTTGGGTCCGTATACAGAACGGTCCACCCAAGGTCCATCAACACATTGTTTTATTCGTGTTCCCCTTAGGTCCGTATACAGAACGGTCCACCCAAGGTCCAACATATCACGTCATTTTATTCGTGTTCCCCTTGGGTCCGTATACAGAACGGTCCACCCAAGGTCCAACACCTCAAATCATTATATTCGTGTTCCCCTTGGGTCTGTGTAAAGAACGGTCCACCCAAGGTCCAACACATCACGTCATTTTATTCGTGTTCCCCTTGGGTCCGTGTACAGAACGGTCCACCCAAGGTCCAACACCTCATATCATTATATTCGTGTTCCCCTTGGGTCCGTATACAGAACGGTTCACCCAAGGTCCAACACCTCATATCATTATATTCGTGTTCCCCTTGGGTCCGTATACAGAACGGTTCACCCAAGGTCCAACACCTCATATCATTATATCCGTGTTCCCCTTGGGTCCGTATACAGAACGGTTCACCCAAGGTCCAACACCTCATATCATTATATCCGTGTTCTCCTTGGGTCCGTATACAAAACGGTCCACCCAAGGTCCAACACATCACATCATCATATCCGTGTTCCCCTTAGGTCCGTATACAGAACGGTCCACCCAAGGTCCAACACATCACATCATCCTTTTATCAGCATTCTCCTTGGATCCGTATACAAAACGGCTCATCCAAGGTCCAATGCATACATTAATAGCCTTACAATATCATTACTATGATAAATCTTAAGAAAATATGATTTTTATGCAAAATCTAGGACTTTTTGGGAAGTATATAGTCAATTTGGGGTGGTTTTGAAATTTTGCACGACACTCGACACTGTTCACTCGACATTGTTTCTCGATACTGTTCACTCGAAATACTGTTCATTCGAGAATACTGTTCACTCGACACTGTTCACTCGAAATACTATTCATTCGAGAATACTGTTCACTCAAAATACTGTTCATTCGGGAATACTGTTCACTCAACACTGTTTACTCGATACTGTTCACTTGACACGGTTCACTCGGCACTGTTTCTTGATACTGTTCACTCGATACTGTTCATTCGAGAATACTGTTCACTCGACACTGTTTCTCGAACACTGTTCATTCGAACACTCGACACTGTTCACTCGAACACTCGAACACTGTTCACACGACACTCGAACACTCGACACTGTTCATTCGAGAATATTGTTCACTCGACGCTGTTCACTCGAACACTGTTCACACGACACTATTTCTCGAACACTGTTCATTCGAACACTCGACACTGTTCACTCGAACACTCGATACTCTTCACTCGAACACTCGAACACTGTTCACTATCGAGCGAAACACCAGAATCGAATTCCAGAATTGGTTCAAAATGTACCATTTCCAGAATTCAACTCCCAACTTCAAAAATTCACCAAAAATCCGTTTTAACTCCAAATTCAATGAAATCAACGGCTAATTAAAGCTTAATACGTCTATTTTCCAAACAAATGAGAAATCATACAATTCTCAATCCAGAAAAATGCATCAACTCAATCAACACAAGACAGTCACATAAACTGCACTTCTCACAAAATTATCTCTACTCCACTTCGACAACACTCCAATTCACACATAATTCTTCATGCAATCACAACAAACAACTTGCAATAAGTAACTTCACTCATATTTCATTATCCAAGCAAACAAGAAATCAAGTCAAAACATGATACATACATCACAACAATATCAATTCAACAACAAAACACATAACATGAAGTAAGTATAGTGTTAGAATCTCCTACCTGTTTTCCAAGCTAAACTTCTTTGAAATTTTTCTCTCTTTCTTTCTTTTCTTCTTCTTCTTCTTCTTCTTCTCTTCCTCTTTCTTTTGCCGTCAACTTCCCTCTCTTCTATCCCCAAAATGAAAGAAAGACCTCTCCCCCTTTTTTTCTAGAAAAATCCTCCTTTATTTATATAAAAGGCCTTGGTTTATGGGCTTAGGTCCACTAATTTTAAATTCAAGCCCAATTCTCCTTTACTAATTCCAACACAAGCCCACTCCTATTATCCAACCCAATTCTCATAAAATTACTCAAATACCCTTAGTTATATTTTCTAAAATTTATAATATATATATATATATATTTGGGATTCCACATAATACATGGAGAGTGTTTGTTTGTTTTTTTTTTTTGGACTTTTCACTTAATTTGATTTATATTTGAGATTCAAGTAATTATTTTTAATGTTTATTTTCTTTAGTGGTATATCACTTATTTTAAAAAATGAAAATTTATCAATTTTTTTCATCCTAATGTATGAATTGTGTTTTATTATTAAAATAACATTATATTTCTTATTATATTAATTAAAAAAATTATTTGAAATTTATTAAAATAATTATAAATTTATATTTTGTATTATATTAGATTTTTTAATTTCCAGAATTAGTCGCCAGTGTCATCTATCGGACAGCTACTAGAAATTACAACGTAGCCTTCTATTATTAATAAGTAACCATACGCCAGTAACATGGTTATAAATTTTGTTTTGGCAAGAGAATTCGTTAAAAAAAATTAATATTCGGTTAATCTATACTTATAAATTTATTTTAGGGTGGACAAAGAGAGGTAATTTGAAAAAATTATCACTAGTAATATGCTTATACTGGACAATATAACTAAATATTATCAATCATTGTATATTCACAATTTTTTTTATTTATCATCCTTTTCAATACATATGAAATAAATGTTGATGAACAAAATGAATTTCACTCATGTGATCTACACCAAATTTCTTATCTTCCAATGATGAAAACTATGTATATAGTCTTTAATTTTGATGTATAATTAATTATATTATCTTTCATGACCATGTTATAGTGATTAATTAGAAATGATATTTTTTTTAATTTTTTTTATAATCGACGAATATTATTGTCTAAATATTCTTCTTACGGTTTTTATAATTATCATGAGTAATCAATTTTCTTTTTGATGTTCTATATATTATTCCACCAAACTCGTTTAATACTGAAGAGTGTTGGATTAATGTATCATTTTTTTCAAATATACTACTGTGTTTCATGCAATTCTACTCGTGAAAAGGCTCGGCAAGAGAACTTGGGATATGCTTGAAAATAATATTTTTAAATAAAATTATGTCTAAAGTGAAAAAAATATAAAAATATATGTTTCCATTATAATACATCATCATTTTAAAAAAAGTCTCCATTTTCACATCCTACGGCTAATGAATATATGTTCAATTAATGCTTGAAAACAATTACGAATTAATAGGTATTGATGAATTTAAATTTTGAAGTCTTTCTAAATAATAAAATTTAATATTTTTCTACCTTACATTCAAGCCAGAAATGTCTCTGGCCAATTTCATCTAGAGCCTTGTAACGGGTCGATTCACTGTCTAACTCCTTTAAGATTTAAGCAAGATTTGTCGAGTAAGGAATTGTACTAAATCTCCTTTAAGATTTAACAACATATATTGTCGTATATGTGGTTAGTTAGATTAAAAAAAAAAAAAAGTTAACCGTCTATCACATGATTATAAGAATTATATTAAATAGATATAATTATTTCGGTAAATAATTATTACGATGTGTTTTTTTATATTTTTTAAAAATTATTTTATGAAAATATATACTTTTCAATAAATTTAAATAAATATCAATGATATATTACTTTAAAAATTAAAAAAATTAAAATCAATTACGTATTCTTTTTAAATTTTAAAAACTAAAACTCCGAATAGTCAACAAACATATATAACGTTACCAAAAGACAAAGTTATTCACATCACCTTTTTTTTTCCCCGATTTTCTATGGTATCACTCGACTATATATATGCATTACAAGAATTATTAAAACGTTTCTGGCTGGCAAGCACATCGACTGGTTGAATTAATTCTGAAAGTTTTCTATATATTTTATCAAAATCATTAGAGATCCAAGCTTTACAACTAGAACACAGAGAACTTGATTAAATTAATTACGGCTGTAAACAATTATTAAATTATACTAAAAAACAAAGTTATTAACGTGGCCTTTTCTCCATTTTTTTTTCTTTTCGTTTAATTTTTAATTTAGTAGTACTCCTATAATATTCTAGATTTATATCTGCTTTTCTCACATGCATATTAATGGAAAATATGCCGTCCAAGCCTCTAGCAAGAGTGAAGTAGTTCTTCAGATTGCTGCAAGAGTAGATTAATAGCGATAGTGGGAAAGAGGTTTTTGATCGAAAATTAACATTTCAGAAGAACAAATCCAGCCCCAAAATTCTGTCAAAATCATTTCCAAGAAGTTGATAAATCCAGCAATTCCAACCCCTTTTACCCTTTGCAATTTGAAAATATCATCGCTTGTTCAGATTTTCCCCCCATTGTATCTCTTCTTCGCTTTTTTCTATCCATCCACTGAAATAGATCAAAGAGCAGAAAAAAAATGAAGAAAGGATAAAGCAGTTAGAGAAATCACGTTCAGAAATTTTAACCCTCTATTACCCTTTAGCAGGAAGATATATTAAAGACAATCTCTTAGTTGATTGTGGTGATCAAGCAGCTTGCTCCACTACTTGGGAGAGATGTTGATAGCAGAAGGCTACGTCATTTGTTTCCTAGTTATGGCTTGGAATCGCCCACTTGTCCTTTGGTTGCGGTTCAATGCAACATGTTCGACTGCGGTGGATTAGCAGTCGGTTTCACCATTACACACAGGATAGTTGATGGATTCGCACTCACCAGATTCCTCGATGGATTGGCTACCGCATGCCGAGAAGGGCTTCATGGAGTAGATCGTCCGAGCTTTGACTTGGCTACTCTTCAACCGTAATTGGAAGGTAAAACGAGGGAGATGATGGATGGGAACTCCTACTCTGACTATAGTTGCGATCTCTAGGCGGGATTTTCCTCTTCTTTCTTCTACCCCAGAGGAATAGGAATATCTATTGTATACGTAGAAGAATAGGACTCGCCCTGGTTGAGGGAAAAAAAAAAAGCGCCTTATCAACGCGGATACACGGTTGTCAACGTCTGTAAGTATTTGTCGTAATTGACCGTTTTCTAAGTCAGACTCCGCTTTGGTACCATGTATGAATCGAACTCAACCCACCGAAAGATCAATACTTTTTGAAAGAAAGATGAGTTTCCGGTTTTTACCCTACTTGAATGAATGGCTGCGAGCCTGCAGGGTAGGGCATGGCATCAGCTCTATGAAGCGAGGCGTATTCCCGGTTGGAGAAGAGGTGACTCGGACTTGGAACCAGAGATTGTACCTTCATTCGTTGATGCCGGCCCCTTAAGAGATAGGTGGGCCTCGGGCAGTTCTTCATCCAGTTTCTCTATCGTTTTCGAACTAGACTTGTACAACAGGGATAGGGGTAGAGCAGCTTTTGGATCCCAGGATTGGTCGACCAAGCGCAAGCGTAGAATCCGGGTGGTTCATTCCTGATCGGCCAGATCAGACTATGAACCTCTTTTTATCTTATTGATATTTTCTTATACAGCGAACTTCTTTAGACGAAAACGAAGGTTTGACGGGCCAACAATGACAGGGTAGCAAGGATGTGCCTCGATATATTCCTGGACTGAACATCGCATCAAAGACTTTTGTTTTTGATGCTCCGGCAATAGCAAATCTCAAAGAGATTGCTAGAGATGGTTTGGGTGATGCCAAAGTACTTAAACGTCAACCTTCACGGGTGCAGCTTGTAACAGCACTTATATGGAAAGCTCTCATAAGAGTGTCCCAGATTACACATGGCCAATTGAGGCCTTTCATGATAAGCCGTATCCCAGATTACACATGGCCAATTGAGGCCTTTCATGATAAGCCGTACAATGAACGTGCGGGGAAGGACAGCTCTACCACTATTAGACTGTTGTGGGAACCTGTTTATGCCCACTATGGCGCAATTTAGACCAGGCAACAAGAATAACAAAATGGAGTTCATGAGTTGGTCAGCCTAGTTGTTGATGCAATAACAAGTGCGGTCACTGTTTGTTCGAAACTTCAAAACGGTGATGATCTATTCTCGTAGTGAGCAATGCCTGGAGAGAGGTTCGTGGAGAATTCGAGAAAGATAATGTTGATTCCTATCATTTTTCTAGCTTGTGTAGAATGCCGCTTAATCCAGATTTTGGTTGGGGAAAGACAGCTAGAGCGACCCCTCTCTATTCTTGTACCCAAATGGCCATGCTAATGGATGCTAGAGATGGAATTGAGGCACGGATATCATTGGAAGAAAATGTTACGAGTCTTTTCCAACATGATCCAGATATTAAAACTTTCATGTCCAAGATAGAATAGAGAGTAAATGTACAATGTAATTTATAATCTTATAAATGTTATGTATATAGTTGGAAAAGTTAATCTCTGAGTTTCTTAATTTGTTGAATTCTATGAACGTGTGCAAACAAATATTATAATAATAGTATTAATATAATGTGACTAGTATAATCTAATTGCTTCATTTGATATTCTACTTCATAATATGATTTTCAATTAAATAAAAAATTAATTAGTACGAGAAGTGTGTGAGGGGTTATACATTGCAAAATCATTGATTACTCTTGGAGCGTGGGCAAGTCATCTCATTTGTTTTAGATTAGCCTTTATATCTCAAGGTTCTTCTATTATTTACCCAGAATTGTTATGTATAACATGAAAAACCATGCCAAATTATAACCTAGAATCTGTAATTCTTGTTAGATTGAGAAGAACTTACATGGGCTCGCAGAATCATCATGCTAATTGGGTAGAAACATATCATTAATTGCACACATAAAACAAGGAAAGTTGTATCATATCAAACAAAATTAATGAACAAGTGCAAAGCATAAGTAATGGTCTAGCATTTGAATATCCTAGGAATCTCTTAGAGGTTAAGTCGCTAAGAACGAGGAATCAAGAGGTCCTTTAGGTGATTTGCCTCCTTGATTCTAGAAGAAAATACAAAAAAGCCAGTGTTACGCACAGAGACGCTCGAATACCCTTTCCCTTGTTCCTGATCTTTTACTCCACTGTAGTTTGTTAAATATACCTCTAATTCTCTGTTTGGTATATTGGACCATAAACATATCTTACTTAAGCATTGGAGAAGGATCTCGCAGCTCAATGTTCTAAGATAAACAAAGAGAAAAGGAGGTCAAATAGTTTCGAGTATCAGTGCAGTCTCCTCAGAAGCGAGCAGCTAGAAGGAGCTCTGTAACCAAATCCTCAGATGCTTGCCCAACAACTCGTAACACGTCGTGCGTTCCGTCCGGGGCACGTGTTGTGTCACTATTGGTGCAATTTTTCATTATCAACAATAAACAAGACTTACCAACATCAATCACAATATTATGAATTTAAAAAAAGAACCGCAATTTAGTTAAGTGTTATTTGTTTATCATCACTGACTTCTCATATCACAGGGTTTGAAATACATGTGAAAAGTAACATATATTTTTCATCAAATTTAGTATCCAAGATTTTTAAATAATACCTAGATAAATTAAAAATTTGAAGTTTTGAGGGAATTAATTCAGGCTTATAACATAATGAATAACATAGATATGTTTTTAGATTTTTTTTTTTGGCCCTCGTCGGTAATTTTATTATGGGATAAAATTGTCAAAAGTCATAAAAATAGAAGTAGTGGTCAAATATAACTACTCTTAACATTATATATAGGGCTTTTCTCAAGCATGAGACTTGAATCACTTGAATGCAATGCGGTCGATTGTAGACACTTTTGGATATAGGCTCTATTCATTTATATTTGGCCCCATTATATATAGACTAGTTTTCTAGAAATTTGTATTATTAGTATTAATGTAGTGGTTAATTCTATGAGAAATTATGTATTTATGCAGAGTTATGAAGATAGGTATATGATTTTCTAGTTAAATAGAAGTGTGTGATGATTATGAAGTGTTATAAGCATTAAGTAAATATCTACGTAAAAGTTTTTAGACCAGAAAATATTAATTTTGTGATCGTGTTATAGTAATTAATTTGCAATGGTAGTTTTATTTTTACTTTGATAATTGATAAATTTTAGTGTCCAAATATTCTTCTTATATTACTTCATAGTGTTGATGGAAACATCAACATTGTTAAAAAAAAATTAAAAAAAAAGTCTCCATTCACAATCTACAGGTAATGACTAGAGATGGCAATTTGCCCCGTGGGTCTGGGGCCCCGGTGTGCCCCGTCGGGTCTGGGGCGGGGCAAGACCCGTCAAAACAGTATTTTGGGGCGGGTCCGGGGCAAACAAATTTTGCCCCGGTCGGGACGGGTCCGGGTCCGGGGCAAGGCTCTTGGACCCGTTGACCCGCCCCGCCCCGCAAGATATAGGGGTGCATTTGTAATATTTTAAACTATTAGGACTGTCAAATAATTTTTTAGGTTATATTTGTTAAATTTTTCATATATATGAATTCTTAATATTTTTACAAATAATAAGAATACTTTAATAAAAGTTATATTTTACTTAATAATTAACATCTTTAACATCAATTTGATCATGTTATAATGACAAATAAAATATTTTGTATTTTATGGTAATTAAATTTGTATAATATATACAATCTTTATATATATTATTAAGTATTAATTGAATTATTACAATATTAGCAATATTATTTTCAAAATGTATACCTTTCATATAATCAATATATTATTTTTTAAATATGTAAATAGAAAATGATGAAAACAATTTTATAACCTTAAATATATCATTTATCGTAATTTAAATTAATTACTTAGATTATTAATGCTTCATAAATATATATAATGTTAATTAATTGGCATATATCAATCATATTTTACTATTATTAGATTGAAATTAAATCAACATGCTATTAAAAAATTATTTAATTGTATTATCAATTATTTGAAAAATTGTCAATTAATTAATTTACAAGCAATAATACGCATTTTACATTATTTCTAATAGTGTATGTAATATTATTACTAATAAAATCAAATGGTAATTAATGATAATTAAATATTTGTATTTTATAGTAACTAAATTTGGATAATATATACAATCTTGATATAGATTACTAAGTAATAATTAAATTATTACAATATTAACAATATTATTTTTAAAATGTATACTTTTAATATAATCAATATATTATTTTCTATATATGTAAATAAAAATATAATAAAAATAATCTTAGAACCTTTAATATATGATTTATCGTAATTTAAATTAATTAAGTAAATTGTTAATATTTTATAAATATATATAATGTTAATTAATTGGTATATATCAATCATATTATTACCATTACTATATTAAAATTAAATCAACATGCTATTGAAAAATTATTTAATTGTATTATCAACTATTTAAAAAATTATTAATTAACTAGTTTACAATCAATAATACACTTTTAATATTATTTCTAATAGAGTATGTAACATTATTACTAATAAAAAAATCAAATGGTAATTAAATATTTATATTTTATAATAATTAAATTTGTGTAATATATACAATATTACAATCTTGATACAGATTACTAAATACTAATTAAATTATTACAATATTATCAAGATTATTTTGAAAATGTATACTTTTAATATAACCAATATATTATTTTCTAAATATATAAACAAAAAATGATAAAAATAGTCTTATAACCTTAAATATATGATTTATCGTAATTGAAATTAATTAATTAAATTATTAATGTTTTATAAATATTTATAATATTAACTAATTGACATATGAATATGCCAATCATATTATTACTATTATTATATTGAAATTAAATCAACATGTTATTTAATTCTATTACCACCTATTTGAAAATTTGTCAATTAATTAGTTTATAATCAATAATATACTTTTAACATCATTTCTAATAGAATATGTAACATTATTATTAATAAAATTAAATAATAATATACAAACATTTTTATTTTAGTTTGAATATATATTATTTTTATGATTGTTAAAAAATTATCATAATTATAAATAATATGATGAAAAATTGAGAATGAAGTTATTTGTAAATATGTAAATATTATATGGGGATGAGATTGCAAAAAAGTATAAATTTTATAGGGATGTAATTATAAAAATATAAATGTTTAGGGGCGGGGTGGGGCGGGTCTGGGTCTCCTCAAATTTTTTTTGCCCCGCTCCGCCCCGCCCCGCTACGGGGCAATGGGGCGGGGCGGGGCAAAAATTAGTTGAACGGGGCGGGGATGGGTACCGGCCGCCCCGGACCCGCCCCGCCCCATTGCCATCCCTAGTAATGACTATACGTCCAATTAATGCTTAAAAACAATTTCCTATTAATAACTATTGATGATATACATGCAGAAGTTGTAGAAAAATAAGCTTAAATTAACAGCCCGTCACGTGCCTTGGGATGGATAATATATTATTGTTAATTTTAATATAATATATTAGTTCAAACTCGTGTTGGAAATTTCTCTGGCTAATGCACCTAGAGCCTTGTAAGAACTCCCACCTTCATTGGTAGAATTAGAAATCTTGAAGAAATGTAGAAATAGAGAAGACGAAGAAAATAGAGAGAAAATAAGCAACGTTTATTCTTGAATCTTTAGCAGCATTATTTTCCTTTGCAAAATGAATATATATAATACACATTGACTGAGCTAAGCTGGACTAACTGACAAAACCGCTACTAACTAATTAACAAACTAAACGTTAATCCTTTCACTCTCCCTTGCAAACTAAACTTTCTTGAAGTTTAATATTTCTAACTTCTTCTGTAGTTGCTCGATCTCTGCTCTCGACTGAACATACAGTAAGTCTATCTCTGAACCTAGTAAAATATGTAGTAGAAAGTGGTTTTGTCAAAATATCAGCTGTCTGATCATAAACAAGAACATGATTAACTAATAGCTTCTATTCAAGATTTTTTTCTCTAACAAAATAAAGATCTAGTTCCATGTGCTTGTTTATGGAATGCAAGATTGGATTTGCAGATAAAGAGATAGCACTTAGATTATCACACCATATAACAGGTTCTCTGATCACAAAAATTTGTAACTCATGCAACAAAGATTGCAACCATAAAATTTCTGCTGCAGCATTGGCTAAACTTCTATATTTAGCTTCTGTGCTTGATCTAGAAACAGAATGTTGTTTCTTTGAATACCAAGATACAATATTATCTCCTAAGAAAATGCAGAATCCTGTGGTGTACCTCCTGTCATCATGATCATTCCCCCAATCAGCATAAAAAAATCCAGTCAAAGAGAGATGACTAGACTTTCTAAAAGTGAGACCAAAATCAAATATACCTCGTAGATATCTTAGAATTCTTTTTACTGGTTTCCAGTGAGTATCCAAGGGATTTTGCATGAACTGACATACTATATTCACACTAAAAGAAATTTCTAGTTTTGTGATGGTTATTTATTGAAGAGCTCCAACAACACTCCTGTACTCAGCTGCATTACAGATAGGGCTGCCATGATGAGATGAAAGCTTTAAACCACTTATCATGGGTGTAGGCAGAGGGTTAGCATTATCCATCTTAACCCTTTTTAGCAAATCCATAATGTATCTTCTCTTAGAAAGATGAATCCATGAGGAACAGGTTGAACTTCAATTCCAAGAAAGGAGCTTAAAGAACCCAAATCTTTTAAAGAAAGCCAAGTCAAGATGATTAATCAAATCTTGTATCTCTTGATCACTACTTCTTGTCACTATATTATCATCTACATAGACCAAAACATAAATGCAAGAGACAAAAATGAATCTGAGAAATAAAGACTGATCTGTTTTGGAAGAAATGAATCCCAACTGATGTGGACATAGCTTCAACTTGTCAAACCAAGCTCGTGGAGCCTGTTAAAGTCCGTACAAAGCTTTATGAAGCTTTAAAACCAATCGATTAGCATGTTGAGACACAACAAGTTGTTCAAAGCCAGGAGGCTATTGCATAGAAACTTTTTCTTGGAGAACGCCATTTAGAAAAGCATTATGGACATCTAGTTGCCTAAGATTTTATCCTTTTGACAAGGCCACAGACAAAACAACTCTAATAGATGTTGGCTTGGTTATTGGACTTAAAGTTTCAGTAAAATCAAATCCTACAGTTTGAAGGTATCCTTTTGCTACTAATCGAGCTTTGCATCTGGATATTGATCCATCATGATTTCTTTTAATTTTAAAGACCTTCATACTCTTCTTGCATTGCAGCCTTCCAAAGTGGATTCTCTAGTGCCTCTTGGATAGTAGATGGCTCATATTGAGACAAGTCAATTAGGTAAGCTTTTGGTTTAAAAATTCAAACTTTTAATCTTGTAACCATTGGGTGAATATTTGTAGGAGGACAGGGTTTAGTAGTAGGTTATGAAGAACAATTAGGAAAATTTTGATATGAGAAATTGGAAGCTGGAGGAAAAAACGATGAAGTAGTAGACTGATCTGATTGGGAACTAAGAGATTCAGCTGATGAGGAATTAAGAGATGGTGGAGAATTTATTGGAGAGGAAGCATTGGAATATGCTATGATAATTGTTAATGGTAAGCCAATTTGATCACAAGGAGAAAAACAAATAGGAGATGGAGTTGAAAGTGATTTCATAGCAAAAAGAAACTGATATTCATAAAAAATAACATGCCTTGAAATATAAATCCGTCCATCAGAGGAAAGACACTTATATCCCTTGTGTTTAGGACTGTAACCAAGAAAAGTACATGGACAAGATCTACATTGTAATTTATGAGCATTATAAGGACGAAGATAAGGAAACACGAGCAACCAAAGACTTCAAGAAAATAATAATTAGGAACATAATTGAACAATACCTCAAAAGGAGACTTCAAATGAAGAACTGCACTTGGTAACTTGTTAATAAGATACACTGCACTTGAGAATGCCTTAGACTAGAATTTGAGTGGCATAGAAGCCTGAGCAATTAATTAAGGCGAGTCCTAGCTCTACAATACGTCAATGCTTACGTTCAACAAGTCCATTTTGTTCAGATGTGTAAGGACAAGAATTTCAAAAAATGATACCAAATGAATGTAGAAATGAACTAAGTTTCCTAAACTCACCACCCGAATCAATTTGGAGAATCTTTAACTTGCAATTAAACTGAAATTTGGCTTGAGTTTTAAAGTGAACAAACGATTGATAAACTTTAGATTTGGATTTTAGAAAATATATCCAAGTATATTGAGAATATGCATCTACAAATGATACATAATATTTGAAACCATTTTGGTCAACAATAGGTGATGGTCTCCATACATCAGATTTAATCAATTGTAAAGGAGAAGAATAGATAGAATTAGACCTAGTAAAGGGAAGTTTGTGACTCTTTCCCATCTAGCATGCAGTACAAATGGAAGGAATTTTATTATTCCAAAAAGGCATATTACATTGATTTAAAACTTAAGTAACAATCTGTATAGCAGGATGACCTAGCCTCTTATGCCAGAGATCTAAAGAAAGAGAACTTGAACAAGAACCTGTCAACAACGCATGATTTTTATTAGAAGAACTAGAATTTGAGACAACAAATGAGACATTATAGCAAGGAGCAGTGTTATTATTCTTCAACAGGTGAAACTCGTACAGTTCATCACTAGTTGTTCCTTTGAGAAGGATTGCTTAATTTGATAATTTGGTCCTTTACAAGACAGAAAGAAGGATGGAACTCAAAGAAAACATTATTATCTTTAGCAGATTGAGAGACTGAAATCAAATTTTTTGTGATTAAATGAACATGTAGGAGATTTTGAAAAGTAAGATTTCGAGAGATCAAACCTGAAGTATGTGGAGAAAAGGTCATTTGCCTAATATGAGAAATAGGTAGACCTGTTCCATTGCCCATGTGAACCCTTCTAAGACCATTATATTCAGAACCAGAGGCAAGATCGTTTGAGTCACTGGTCAAGTGATTAGTTGCGCCAGAATCAGGATACCAACATTTATCATTAACTAAGTCTAGAGTAGCAATCATCGCTGTCATATTTCCAGTAAAGGCATTGGGATTATACTGATTTTGTTTACCAGTTGCAAAATTATTGAACGAACTAAGATTGCCACTTCCACTATAGTTGCCAGTGTGAGAAGAATTATGTTCAGATGGAGAATTTCCATTATTGGTGTTCAAGGCTGTAAAAGTAGGATCAAATCTATAATAGCATTTATGCACAGTATGACCTAGCTTACCACAAAGCTGGCATTGTGGCCTATTATTCCCCTAAAGTTTTCAACCTTTCCCAAGACTACCATTAGAATTACCATTAGAGTTTCTTCCACCATGAAACTGTTGAGTACCGTGAGACTGAGAATTGCCTTATGAAGGCCAATATTTTTTATTCTGTGTGGCAAGATTAGCAACAATTTATGGATTTGAGAAAGTACAACTCTGTTGAATCCTATTTTCAGATGCAAGCAAAAGTGATGATGGAGCTTTAAGTGTGATTGGTTCTTCCTTAGATGTAATAATAACAATAATGGACTCATATTCACTACCAAGTCCAGAAATTATAGCTAAGAGTTGATCAACCTCAGAAAGAGGATGACCTGGAGCTGCCAAGACATCACATATGGTCTTCATTTTGGTAAGATATTCTCTCATAGTTAAATTTCCTTTCTTTTGAGTAGCTAATTGTAGTTTATGTTGCATTACCTTAGTTGTTGTTTGAGAAACAAATAAGTGTTCTACTGTACTCCAAATCTTAGCAGTTTTACAACCAACAAGTTGAGGCAAGAAACCTAGACTCATAGAAGCCAACAATCAAGATACCAGAAGTTGATCTTGACGCTAAAACGCTGCATAGGTTGGATTCACATTTAATCTACGTACCACTATCTCCTTGAATTAACTAAGACGGAGCAAAGCTTGAATCAAGAATGAAATTTTCCAATCCAATTCTTTAATCGCATCAAGAACTTGCTGTTTCCAAGAAAGATAGTTGTCATCATCCAATTTGACTGTAATAAGTTGATTTAACGAATTTGCCATCTGAATTGCACTTGAGTTTGATGGAAGTCATGAAGATTGTGAGCCGCCATCAGAGGGATTTGTTCAAGCATTTGGAGCTGTTGAATTAGGGATTCCAGGCATTGGTTGTTTTGGATTAACAGGAGTTCTCGAAGCAATTGGAACTGTTGAATTTGGAATTCCAACCATCAACTAAACTGGTTGAGTATTTGGGAATGGAATGGTTTAAGGATCCATGCGTAAGCTTCAAGCACTGATTCCAAATTAGAAATATTGAAGAAACGTAGAAACAGAGAAGATGAAGAAAACAGAGAGAAAATAAGCAACTTTTATTCTCGAATCTTCAGCAGCATTATTTTCCTTTACAAAGTGAACATATATAATACACATTGACTAAGCTGAGCTGGACTAACTGACGAAACCACTACTAACTAATTTACGAACTAAACGTTAATCCTTTCATTGGTAGCATTCAAAGCTTTATCGTTTAGCTTCATAAATGAAATGCTTTTGGGTTGATTCTCACTGACTGACTCGGTCAAGATTTGAGCACGATGTGTCGACTTTGGAATTGGACTCATTCCCTGACAAACTCTAATAGCTGCACGCATTCATCCACAAGCAGTTTTGTGTTAAAAGTAGTGATCAGTTGCAGTGGCCATGCCAGCAATAGAACCTCACCTAATAGCGCCTCAAGTACTGAGCCCCAACCACAATGAGTCTAGTAGGAACCAACTGCCCTGTGCTTGAGTATCATTGATCTCCCAGCCACAGGATCTTCAAATCCACTTGGAACAATGCTCTGATATATGATTTTCATCCTGTGCTCCTTTCACTGGATCTTTGACAGCCCAGATAAATTTCACTCCACTCTTCTGCAATGCACCAGCTAATGCTTCCATTTGTAGCTTGTTTAATGTGATCCGACTTCCAAATCCCACATAGATCTACAGCTGAGTTGTCAACCTTGCTTGAATCAAGCCATGCTATCACTTCATCTGATGGTATAGAAGTAGCTCCACCTCTTTCTATGCTGGCTTTGACAGGCATCAAAGGCCCTAAATCCCAAAGTTGCTCTTGTTTAACAATCTCTTCAACAACGTCAAATTTATCACTCTCTAGCTCAGCGAAGGAGTTGATAACCATTCCCCAGATTTCCTTGTTTCTTCGGTGTGTTTCTGTGAGATATTCTACTCCCGGTTCTTCAACATGATTTGCCCAAAAAGAAGCAGCGGAGTTTGCGTTAATTGCACTAAATCCAATAAGTATAACTCCAAGAATTGAAGCCAAACGATGTGTCCAACAACTTAAAAGAGCATCACCCGTGATGGCTACAGGTGGAGAAGGATGAGATTTAAACCACTCAATTATAGAATCACAGAGTTCGCTCAAGGCAGTACCCATTTTGGAAATGTAGGCTAGAGTAACATCTTGAAGGTTCTCAACTCCATGAGGGAAGGAAGGGTGAGAAGGGAAAGGTAGAATTAGGGTTTGGACATTGAACATTCTTGGGTGTGACCAATATGGTGATTGTTATGCCTCGATATGGCTAGCTGGTGGGTTAGTTCTAGATGGGGAAGAATGTGCCCGGAGGCTGGGAATGGGATCATCAATATATGTGCATTACTCTTGTTGCTGGAACTCGACATCGATCTCTCCGTTATTGGGTTTGCTTCAATAATGCTCGTGATTAATTTTTTGTGTATGCAATAATGGATCACAAAAGAGACTTGAAGCTCTATATGAATTTATAAGTTTCACTTAATTTGCACTGACAAAAACAATTGCGCGCCTTTTGCACTTGCAAGTCGAATGTACATTATTGTAAAGAACAACGGCCTTTCCCACTTGCAAGTCGAATGTACATTATTGTAAAGAACAACAGCCTTTCCCACTTACAAGTCAAATGTACATTATTGTAGAGAACAACAGCCTTTTGCACTTACAGGTCAAACGTACATTATTATAAAGAACAACAGCTTGCTATCATGCATTTATTTATGATACTGAAGACTTTTAGTTAAGATATTTTACTCATCATATGCATTGATTAATTAATAAAGTAATATAACTTCATGGTGGAGCAGTTCTTAGAGATCGCGAGGAAGTATATAGATCACCAAACAAACTTTATTATATATTAAATGAAATAAACGTATCAATCTCATATAATCATTATAAAATCATATATTTCTTTACAAATATGATTAGATTTGATTCTAAAAAAATTTTATAGTGTACAGATAATGGAAATATTTTATGTTGGCCGCTAGTATATGTAAATATTACTGATTTCCAAATCAAATATCTGATATAAATGATCACATGATAACTTCTTCAATAGTACGAAAGTTTTAAGTTTTTTTTTTTTTTTTTTTTGAGCACCAAACATCTGTTATCCAGATGCGGCTAAGATAAAGGTGATGTGTCCAAGTTTATCATAAACATAAATAATTCTAGCCATATAACTATTTTGTATAACCAAATCCATATAGCATGACTTTACATAAAGTTACTGGATATGTGGATCATAATTTATTTATTAAAAATTATTTATTTATTTATTTTATATTTTTACTTATCTAATAAATTTATGTCATGTCAAGTTGTATAGATTTGATTGTTTGGATTAGTTGTACCCTTAGAATTACTCTTGAAACTAACAGTTACAAACCTTGGTGAGACAGCTTGCTTGCTCAAAAATTATGTTAAACTACGTTGAATTCGAATTGCTTACTTATTTTTATTATATATATCACGTGCTTATGAATTCAATATTACTGTATATGCACTACAACAAAATAAGACTTTTATTACGTCTATTTACCGCGAGCCTTTAAAAATACGATAAAAATAAAAAATTTACGGCGGGCCAAAGCCTGCAGTAGAAATTATAGATTCTACTGCGGTTTTTAGGCCTGCAGTAAAAATCAAACCGTAATATAATCTACTTTTTTATTTTGTTATAAAACGCACCAACCAAACCCTAAAATACCTTATCACCGAAAGCCTCCTAATCCCACCAAACCAAACCCTCCCTCCAATACTCCACCACCACCGCCACACCTTCAATACTCCCCTCCAAACCCCTCTGCCCTCCCTGTCGCCACAACCACAAGGGTTCTGACTCCGGCTCCGACTATGACTACATCAGAGCCGACGTCAACTGTCCCCGTTGCAGCTCCGAGTTCGCCATCCTCTTCTCTAACCGTCCGTTATCGTTAACGAACCGCGAGATGGGCGTTTATCAGGCCGTTAACTTCTGTACGAGGAGTAAGACGACGTTCTATTTTCGACCGTTTAAGCTGGAGTCGCTGGAAGGGAGCTTTATTGAGTTAGGAAAGATCAAGGGCGACGAGAAGGAGAAGAAGAAGGAGAAGGAGAACAGAGGAGATTTAGCCTCTTTTGGTTCTTTTGGTTCTTTGTCACTGCTGCTAAACCTTCAGAATCGCATTGATGATGTATGCATTCTGTCTATGCTTAATGTTGTGATTGATGGTTGATCAGTTTTCTAGTTTGTGGATCTGTTTTATTCTTCTACTGCTTGGCAAAATCGGGACTGAAGTTGGGTTTTTGAAGCATATTTGCCTTCTTTTTGGCCTCGATCAAGTTCTTTTACCGTGTTGTTTATGGTTCTTGTTTTCTGCAATTAGATTTGTTTAAGGTTCTTGTTATCTTTTCACCAATTCTGTTGTTGTTTTAGCTTGTAATCAGAGGTTTCTTTGTTGGTTATTGGCCAATCTTCAGTGATGATCATTTTTTATTTTCATAGGAAGTCTTGAGTCAAGGAACTACCCTTTCGGTATTTTAACCAGAACTGGGGCATTGATTTTTCTTTTCTGTTGAAAACTCGAGGTTGTGGTTGGCGTTTTGCGCATTTCCTAGCTGTTAAAGGACTCTGAAGAGGTTGAAGGGCTAAATCTCACCTGTTGCTCTGTTTCCCAATTGTCTTGTGCAGCAGTACGTCCTTTATCCATTCCGTAGAAGAGCTTTGGTTTAAATTAGCACAGATTAATGCTTTAAGGCTAATGCATAATGCAATGAATCAGTATATATGTTGATTAATTGGGTGTGCTGATCAGCTTGCAGCTAAGACAGTAAATCCACTGAATCTCAGTTTTGAATAGTAATTTGGTGTCTCAGATTTTCATTCTTAAGATTTTGTCTTTTATTTTCTGCCCTACCGCTTCTGAGTTTGGAGTTCTTGTAGTGTGTGATTGTCCTTTGATATATGCTAAAATCTGTGCATGATCCTGATTTTCCCAAGTTATGGGAATTCCATTATGGGAGAAATAGTGTGAGCTATTTTTGTGGCTTCTTTTTTTCTTTTAGTTCTTTAAGAATGCCATATCCAATCTAACCTTGAACTATCTACCATCTTATCATGTGGATTTCGATTTCACTAAAACTCATTAATAGAAACCACTGCATATTTAACGGATAGGGAGGGTAATCAGTTAGCAACCATCAGGATCAAGCGTTTTGTATGAAGAGATAGTTCCATGAATAAAACCTGACATTTATTATTCCATTACCTGAATCCTTGAAGTTAAGTCTGGTTACGGTGCCTTCCTCTTACTAAGCTATCAAACAATTGCCTTTTAGGTGGAATACTATGGAAGTCCAGTCAGCTTGAAGAGCATTGCTCAAATCACTACTCCTGATGCAAGTTCTCTGTTGGTTCAGCCATATGACAAATCCAGGTACTACATAAATTGGAGGCTACGGTTAAGTTTGGAATTGTTAAGCACAACCGTACTTACCTAATATTCTGCAATATGAACCCCATGCACACTAGGGAATGTGGATTAAGAATTTTTGGTGATAATTTGTGTTTTATAGTAAGTGTAGAAATGGAAGTAATCTACAAGCAAATGAAGCTTCCCTGGCCAACTGACTCATTTTCTTTGACAAGAAAAAGGATACAGTTGTCTGGAATTGTTGGGCCATGGAAAATTTACTGTTTCCATAGAGTTCCTCTGTACTGTTTCCATTTTTATTCTTTCATTCTTGATAGCTTTTGACATGTCATGTTTTTCAGTTTAAAGGCTATTGAGAAAGTTATAGTCAGCTCTGATCTTGGTTTGACTCAGAACAACGATGGTGAAGTGATTCGTTTGACTCTTCCTCAACTGACATCTGAAAGAAGGAAGGTATCTTCCTTTTTCCTTGGATCATCTGAGAATTTCTTTTTATGCACGACTTATCACCAATACCTTTGAGATCTTCTGTCTTCAAGCCACATAATATTGACCACATATATTGCTTTTTGGCACAATTATGTTGTTTGTGATTAGTTTTGTATGTTGTGGAGGCTTAATTAACTTTTTTGTGGATGTGGTGTGTGGAATATTTAAGCATCTAGGTTTAAGAAGACGTAGGTGATTTGGTGTAAGTTCCTCTTATGTCTCTGTTTTGATATAGAGAGAACAAATAAACAGTGATGGATGCTTTTAAATAATATATATTGAAAACATGACAGACATCTAATGCTAATATAATCGGTTAAGCGGGATTTAGAGAAAGTACAAATTTGGATTTGATCAAATTCTGCTTTTTAGACTATAGTGGCCCTACACTCAATTATTTCTGTCATAGTTGCTTGAACATATTCTAGTTGTGGGAAATGGGAATCTGATCATCTCCACTTTTAGCCAACATTTGAGTGACGATAGTCCCTGCTAGTAACATTATTGTATCCCTAAGGAATTTCTTTTTTTTTTTTTTTATCCGCTGTGAAGATTTTAGATGCAAAAATATTTAAGTTACGTGTAACTAACATGATTATTAGAAAATAATTGACTAAAACTTAGTAATTGATGGTGATGAAATTAAAATTAAGTTGATAACATTATTGAAATTAAACTCTTGTCAATTGACTGTTGGTCCAATCCCACTAGCCTCAAATCCCACATATATTGCTTTATTTGAGTAAGCACATAGTTTGTCTGTACTTTAATTTGTAAATTTGATTTTGAATATTATATGCTACTTACAATTTGTATTTTGATCGATCCTAGAATGAGTCTCTAGCACGAAATAATAAATAGGTACCTGCTGTGCTTTCGAAAATAATGACATGAACTTGTGCTCTTTTACAGCTATTCGATGATGCTTTTTGTGAGCTAGAGAAGTTCAAGATGGAGTAATATCAAGGGTGAATGAGAATTCATCATATATGAGTCAATCAAAGTCATTGAAGTGTAACAAGAAAATGGACTGGGGTTCAAACCTCTCTGCCTCCCATGTGTATTTCTCAGTCATTTTGTAAAGAATATTTAGTTTCGTACTTGGGATATCATAATATTTGAATGAATAAAAAGTTTCTAATTCCATATTAATATTTTCTTAGAGAGATTTAATTCGTGATGGAGAGTTAGCTATGTGTCAAGCTTTGAACCATCTATTTCTCCAACAACATCATTTAATGAAAGCGATTTCAAATTGGAGAATACATATACTAAACAAATAAATTAGAACTTTTTACTGCGGGCATGCGGCCTGCGGTAAATAAATTTAACGGCGGGCCATCTGCCCGTGGTAAAAAATTTTTACCACACAACGAATTTTTATTGCGGGGCACAGGCCTGCGGTAAAATCCTTTTTACTGCGGGCCAAAACCGCAGTAAAAAATAAAATGATTTTTTACTGCGTCATTTTATACGGCGGGTTTAAACCGCCGTAGGCCCGCCATAGAAGGCTTTTTACCGCGGTTTCGGCCCACAGTAAAAAGCTCATTTTCTTGTAGTGATGGTGAATAACGTCACTTTACCCTAGGACATATGCAAGTGATTACAAGAATCATTAATATTAATTAATTGGAAATGTCTGTGGTACATTTGATTTACAATGCATTTTTGTAAATTACGTAAAAAATGTTAATATTTATATAAAAGTTGTAAATATTGTAAAAAATTTTATTTATAATTTCTATACAAATTTTTACAAAATGCACCACTACCTCAAATTTAACGAAGAATGACCTCCAAAATTACTAAAGATTTACAAGCAATACAGGAACCTTTCATCTTTATATTAATTAGAGCCGTGGACAAATATTAAGGGGCCGTTTTTTATGCAGTTTTCTCCCCATGGGACTGGGAAACTGAATCCCACCCTTTGTTTGGTTGACCTAGTTCATTTTTTAAACCAGGAATCTTGATTCCCTTCGTAATCACATTACTGTCAAAATGGGGTAATCTGAAACCTTTTCATCCTTTGAGTTTCAGATTACCGGGAATCTAACTCTCCCTCCACCGGCACTGTAGACACAAAAAAAAAAACCTTTTTTCTCATCTCTCACAAAATTCCATTTCAACGTCAACATGTCAAAATTGGAAACTCAAAATCCATCAAAAATCGAATAAAAAAAATATAAATTAAAAAAAGTGAAGGTGAGAATTTATGCAGCCATGATAGATTGTGGTGGTGTTGGCCATGGGTGGCATCGACTGGATTTGTTGGTGGGGCTATCAAGGATGGCTGTTGTCGACGATGGTAGAGACGAGGTGGCGACGTAATTAGGTAGGGAAGAAAAAAGAGAAAACAGAGGAGAGGAGGAGGAGGAAGAAGAAGAAGAAGAAGAGAGGGAAGAAAAGGGGAGAAAGGAGCTTTGACTAGAAAGTGATAAGGTGGTGACGTGATTAGGCAGGGAAGAAAAAAGAGAAAACAGAGGAGAGGAGGAAGAAGAAGAAGAAGAGAGGGAAGAAAAGGGGAAAAATAAGCTTTGACCGGAAAGTGACGAGGCGGGGAAGAAAAGAGTAAAAAAAAGTTTTTAATTTTTTTAATTTATAATTTATATTAGTTAATAAGTTAATTATAAATTTATTAACATATTAAAAAAATTAAATGTAATTTATTTATTATAATTTACAATGAATTCATAATAAATTAATGCAAAAATTTTCTAAATTAGTACATTAAAAAAATTAAAAATAATTTTGTATTAAATTATGTTATTTTATATTATAATATAAAAATAAAATAAATATTTTTAAAATATTGAAAAAAATTAATTATAAAATTTATTAATATATTATAAATAAAATTAACACATCCATATTCCTTTGTATAACCAAACACAGTCATCTAATTCCCGTAGTAATCAAAGAAAAGATTCCTATAAGCAACCAAACACAATAATATTAGTTTCCTAGGTATCAGATTCCCATAATCATTTTCCCAGTAATCTGAATCCCATTGCCATAAAATTAAACCCCCATACCAAACGCCCCCTAAATTGTTAAAGAGCCATATTCATAATTCAGAGTGAGCTAGTTTTGTCGCTTGCTGCAAATATATTTATAAAGATAGTGATCATGAATCGGTTTTTGATTGAGAATCAACTTAGGGGAAGCACAAATGCCGGCTCAAAATCCTGCCAATAATTTCCAAGAAGTTTATAAATCCAGCAATTCCAATTCCTTAATTATACCCTTCGCAATTTGAAAACATCATCTCTTGATCAGATTTTACCTTCAGCATATCTGTCCCTCCTCTTCTTCTATCCATCCACTGAGATAAACCAAAGAGCTGCCAAAAATTTAAAAAGAATTAAGCAGTGTAGAGAACTCACTTTCAGAAGTTTTAACACTCTATACCCTTTCTTATTTGTTTGTAATGACAATGGGTTGAATTTATAGAAACTCAAGTTATTGGCCACCTTGCTTCACTACTATTGGGAGAGACGTTGGCAGCAGAAAACTTAGAGTAATTTGCTTCCAAGTTACTCGTTGGTTTCGGCTTGGAATGACAAAAATGTGGTTTGGGTTTTTGTGGTTGGGGGTAACCCATACCCAACCCATAACCCATCCATATTTTATATTTAAATTTAAAAACAATCAATTATATACTATTAAAATTTGTAAAAATTATATATTAAATTTCATCGATGGTAAAAAAATTATATTTATTAACTTAATTTAATCGTAATCAATGTAGCTTTTATCATATTCAAGTGATCAAAATAGACATGCATGTTTTATTCCTTAGTATCATTTAATTATTAATTTGTTAAGTATTTAAATTTTCATAAATAGTATTAGTAAGTTGTCACTAAATCTCAATTATAGGTATTAATTAATTCCTTAATATAAGTCATGATTATATTAAAATAATATTATTATAAAGTTAGAGTAAATTTATGATAAATAATCAAATTAAAAATGCAAGATGATGACTAGATAAGATTATATATGCTAAATTGATGATTCAATAGTCAAATTAAAATACAAATGAATATTTCTCATTTAATTAAATTTATTAAGACAAATATTGTATTACATTAATATAGAAATTGATTTCATCTAATAATATTTATTAATTTGAGTATTTTAATTTTAAATAACAGTAAGTATAATAGTATGATAATTCCTTCCAAAAATATTATGATACTAAATTTGTCATTAACAAAATTTATTCCAAAAATCATAAATGATTAATTAATTATCTATATAATTATATTAAATTATTAACTGATTATGTTGCATATGGTTTATTAAATTAATACCTTCTAATGTAAACTAACATTACATAATTAAACTCATTAATCAATACAATATGATATATCGAGTAGGTCTATTTGCACCCAAATAAATACTCTTTACACCCATTGTTTTTTTATTTTCTTTAGTATCCTTAGATGAAATTACAGTTTAAGACAAAATAATTTTAATAAAACTATTTTCTATTTTTATATCTCCATGAACCCTAATTTTTTTCTTCCCTCCATAAAATTTTTAACCTTCATGTCTACATACTAGCAATATTGATGAAACTAATTAACAATGGTGAAATATAAGCGAATCCCACACTCAGTTTATGAACAAAATGAAATATCAATGAATCCTGAGGACATCCTCGGTTACCACCATTTGTTTATTGAAGATTTGCAGCTTCACCTGATCTGTTTGCAGGACTACTCCTTTTTGTTTTGCGTAAACGCCAATCAAAAGTCTATGAAGTTTTGCTCAATCTGTCAGAACGATGAATATTGGAAGAATATTTTAAAAGACTACAATTTTAAATTACATTGCTCTTAAACTAAAAGATGGAAAGAGAAAAAAATTCAACAAAATTAAGGTATAGTTAAATAATTTCATTAGGGTTAATATGGGAATATAAAAGGGTTTATAGCTTTATAGAGTAAAATAAGATTTTCAAAATCTGATGAGAGGTGCACTTAGTAATTAGATGTACTGACCAATTATATGGGTGCAAGTACGTGTGTGTCTATGTGTGTGTATATATACATACAGAAAGAAAAAATTAGGGAGTAATATTATAACTACAACTAATTCTCGTTTATAATAAATTTTTATATAATTTAAATTAGTAAAATTTTATTGAAAATATTATATGTTATATATTATTTTTTTTATTTTTCTTCTTCAATAAATTTTTGTTATCTCGTATTATAAAGAGATAGTTGTAGATGTAATATTCTCAAAATTAAGTTTTTACCTGATTAACAGTAATGTTAGGCTCACAACCTACATACGAACCAAACTCTATAATATAATTCGATAGTTTACATAAAAAAATCTTATTAAAGATATAACTTTCTCGTTTTTTTATTTTATCTTTTAATAAATTTTTTTATTCTGATTGTCATATTATGTTTTAGACTTTAGATTGTATATAGGTTGTAAATTTAATATTGCTGCCTGATTCAAATTTTAAAATTATTTTTTAATGTGATATCAAAAATAAAATTACATTAAATGAATAGTTTTTATTTACGTTTATTATTATTAATATCTGAAAAAAATTAAAAATTCACCAGAAGAGTCGCTGAACGGCAGCTGGCCACCAGTCGTCGGCTACTGTCACCGAGCTGCATCCGGTAACACCTCTCCCACCAAATTGATCGGCATGAGCCGATCTACATTTTTCTGGACGTTTTTTTGGTGTTTGAGGTGGCATTTGGATGAAGCGGACGGTGAAAGATCCAACTGTAGCTTTGACCATCATTTGTCGCAAAACACCATGTTAAAGGCCAAAAATCTGTCCACCACTATTTAGATCTGTTGATTCTGATCTATTTGGTGAAAGAGGTTTTACCGGATCCACTTCGGCGAGAGTCACCAGTCACTGGTGGTCGACTGCCTTCCGGCGACACCTCTAATGCATTTTTGAAATTTTTTAAAAGTAGCATTAATTATCAAAATTATAAAATAATTATTTTATAATTAATAAGCTATAATTTAAAAAAATACTAAATAAACAATGTTGCACTTTCATTTTTGTGGTTCATGCTAGTACAAACGTTTTGAATATTTGCTCTGTACACCCAATTATTCCCCTCACGGCTACACCCAATTTTTCCTACAAAACCCTTCAAGTTAACCTTTTTTCACTAATTAATTTGCTCTGTACATCAATGATATTGGTTCTCGATCGTTTTCTCTGTAATGGTTTTCTTCTAATTGATTCAACATAATTTGTTTATGTACTTCCATAAAACAATAATAAAATATATATATATATATTTTTTGTTCTTAAAATCAGAATGGAATATTAGATCCAGAACTGGAAGAGTATGTCGACTACTGCTGCTTCTTTCCAAAAACCTCTTGGATCATCCGCTGCTTATATCTGCTGCATATTTTTCTTTTCCTCTTCTACATCGTTCTCTTCTTTACTCGAATCTAGAGGTGACAATTTTTTACACAACACGTAAAGACGACTTGACACGACACGAGTTTAAGCAGGTTTGGGTTTTGACATATTCATATTCGATCGGAGATGTCAACCCGTTTAATAATCGTGTCGTGCTCGGGTTGAGAGTTTTAACACGTGAATATGATTATGACACGAACACGATTATAACACGAATAACACGAATACTTATTATACACGATTAACACGATAATATGATTAACACAAATATTGACACGATTACAAAATAATATTAAATTTAAAAATACTAAACTTAATATTGTAGTTTTAAACATTTTAGTCCCTACATGTATCCAAATTTAAAAAAAAAGAATTTTAAAAACCTAATAAATTTTTAAACTTGAAATATTTTTATTATTTAACAAAAGTTGGAAATCTAATCATGTTAACGGATCATAATCGTGTTAACAGGTCAAAATCGTGTCAATTGGGTTGTGTCAATAATGTAAACGTGTCTTAATCGTGTTAGACGGGTCGTATTCGTGTCTAATACGAGCACGACCCGTTTATTATTCGTATTAGCGTGTCGTATCGTGTTACTCGTTTAATAATCGTGTTGAGTCATAGTGACACGAATAATAAACAGGTCGTATTCGTATTGGGTCAACTTTTATCGTGTCATAGCTCGACACGACACGAACACGACCCGCAAACACGAATTGCCACCCCTGCTCGAATCAACAAGCAGCCTATGTATTACATAATCATAAAAGAAAATAAATTATTTTTAATATTACGGTGGTTTTGTTTTAAGGGGTTTATATAATAATTATATTTGTTTAAAAATATCATTGGCCTTTTTAGTAAATTAATTTAGGGATGTTGTACCAATAAAATTTTATTCCATATATTGAGTGCTCAGAGCAATTATTTTGGTACAAATAGTTGCACTTTATTAATTATGATTTTAATAGATAAATTGTGGATAACAGCAATCCAACTTAATTCAGCTTAATCCAATCAATATATGAGTAGTTTTATTCGGCTCCCATTTTTATCTCATTAGTCCCCATTTCTTATTTAGTAAGGATAAAATTATAATTTAGACAATTTATCATCAATTTAAATATATTTATGTTAAGTTTAATTAAATTCTCATTTAATCTTCAATTAACTTTATTTCTTTATATCATCTAAACTTCTTATTTGAGACAAGGTTAATTAAATTATCATTTAAATTTAGTTAAATTATTATTTAATTTTAATAGTCTTTAATTTTTTTAATCTTTGTTTACTATTAATGATACATAAAAAAGAAAAAGTGATGGTCTTAATATTAATATACTTTTTATCATATATTATTAAATTCTTCAAGCTCATATAAAAAAAATAATCAATCAAATAATTTCTTAGAGAGAGAGAAATAAAAATAGATGATTTGATATGCATTAAATCATTTAAATCATTGATTGAAATTTCAAAAGAAAGAAAAATGAATGAATTTTAATAAATTTGAGAAGAAAAAAATATAAAAATGAAAGAGAGAGAGATGGATGACATGTGTGAGAGAGATAGGGTAAGGTTGATCATTAATTGTGTTGGAGAGAAAATAGGAAAAATGATAAATATATCTAAGGAAGAATTAAGAGTTTTTACTTAATTTATTAACTCAATATTAATTATCTTATATAGTATATTTTATTATAATTATGTCTTTATTTATTATTAAGGTGGGACTAATGAGATAAAAAATAGGGAGCGAATAAAAATACTCTAAATATGATTGAACTCATTCTTCGCTTACAAGATAATGGGTTGGGTTTTAACCCACCCAACCTATGTGGGTTGGAAAGAAACTGCGAGTACCCAACCCGCGGTCCCGTGGGTACCCATTTCATCAAAAGAAAAGTGGTTATAAATGTGGGCCTTAAGTAGGGGTGGGATTCGTGTCGTGTCGTGTCGACTCATTTAATTATTCGTGTCAAAACATGAAACCCAAACCCACCCGATTATTAAACGTGTTACCCACGTGTCGTAATCGTGTCATATTTAATTCACATAATTTACTTAATTGTTTAATTTAGTTATACATAATATATTATATTCTCTATATTTAAATCAATTAAAATTATTTTTAAAATATAAACCATTGTTAGTATAAAATATTATTAAAATTATCATAATTTATTATTTTACAAATTAATTTATTTTATAGTATAAAAATTTCAGTTTTATAATATATATATTGTAAGTAGGTAATAATTTATATCATTGAATGAATTTACATATTAAGGATATACAACATATATTTAACTATTCGTGTCATTAAACGGGTTGGCGTGTTGATTATCTTCAACACTAACCCGACCTATTTATTAATCGTGTAGCATGTTCGTGTCGTGTTCGTGTCGTGTTCGCAGGTCGTGTCAAAAATTCCCACCCCTAGCCTTAAGGATTCAAAAAGTAGTTGATATTATGTGATAAATAAAAGTAATAAAAATGAAAATAAAATATGGATGATAAAAATGTAATATAAACTATTCTCTATTATATATTTATATGTCTGTTCAAAAAAATCATAGTATTTATGTACGTGTTTGTCTCACCCTTGCATATGATTGCAAGGCAAATAATTAGTTACTAGACCGACAAAACTGATTCAATTATTTTAAAAAAAGGACGTAAGGAGATTACGAAAATAACGTAAATTTTAGGCATCAGTAAACCATCATGGAAAGGAAGATTTTCAAAAATTTTAGTGACACTTTTAGAATTTTACTCAAAATATACATTTTTTTATTGGCACAATACCATTATGTAGACACAAAGCTTTTAAATTCAAGATTACTAAAAGATAAAATTCTTTAATAATTTATTCTCTATAATGCATGTGATGACTATGGATCAATTTTTTTTGGATTAACATTAATATTTCATTTGGTGAATTTTGTCTTGGGCAAATTTCTTTTTTTTAAAGTTGGATCAGATCATTTGGTCCAATACACTTATTTAATTTTAAGTCTAGCTTGATGCAATGCTATGGGATATAATTTGATTACTTGTAAAATTAAACTAATTGAAATTATAATCTCTTGGAGTGGTAAATTGTAAATGTGTGAACGAGACTTTTTTTTTAAAAAAAAAAAACATGGAAGCGGCAGGGAAAGACATTAAATATAGGAAGTACTTGGAAAACCAATATAATATATTTAATTTTTTATTTGAACAAATTTCAAAGACCACCCCTAATCTTTAACTCAATACCACGGAGATTTACTATTTAAAAATTTTATCATTACATACCCATATCTTTAGGTAATATAAACAATTTTCATCTAATTTTTAACTACCATTAGTTCATCTATTAAACATATGAAAAGATAATTTTACCCTAATTTATATTTAATATTTTTTTATTTATTTCTTTTTACGAAGGAGCAAAATTTTAAAAACTCCAACACCACCAGGACTCGAACTCAATATAATACAGTGGGGGGAAAGTGTCATAGCCGTTAAACTGAACCCTTAAATCAATGATAAGCTAATTAATGTCAATAAATGTATACATTTGAAATAATACTTGTGACAAATAATAGACAGTAATTAAAAATGATTTTATTTTTTATATAAAATGGTTTATATAGATGGTTTGTAAATTTTTTTTAAATAAAAGTTAAAAAGAAAGTGGTTTGTAAATAAATGAAAATGGTAGTCTAAATGGTTCGCTTTCTATGTTTTATTTTTAAAAAAATTTAAATTAAAATAAATATTATTTTAAAATTTAAAATTAAATGAAATTAAAAAATTATTTAAACCATCATTTTCTTTTGTAGAAGTTTTAGTTTTAAAAGTTATGCTAAATAATGTTTCTTTAACAATGATATTACAATTTTTAATTATTATTGTTCATTATTTCTCACGCATACAGTTTTTATTATTACATACCTCTATCTTTATAGAAATCATCATGGACCACCATTCTTTTAGTTTGATCGTTAAATATTTGTAAATAATTTAAATTTGAAGGGTTATAATAGTTATTTTATTACACTTTTTAGTAATAATATAAAATATAATTGTAAAACAAAAATCTCTCGGGATAATTCACGGATCACCCTGGCATTTGGCTTAATATGAAGTGGATTCATTGTTTAGCAAATTTTATTACTACATACACTTATCTACTGCATACACTTATCTTTGAGAAATTTCATGGCTGCGCAAGTAATATGAAGATCCTAATTTTTAAATACCGTTAGTTAATCTGTTAAACACATGAAAAGACAATTTTAACTTTTATTTATATTATAAGATTTCTTTATTTATTTCTCTTTACAAAGGAGCAAAATTTTAAAAACTCTAATGCCACTAGGACTCAAACTCAACACAATATAGTTTAGGGAAATTGCAATAACTGTCAAGCTAAACCCTTAAATCAATGATAACCTAATTAATTTCAACAAATGCATACATCTCAAACAGTACTTGTGAGAAATAATAAGCAATAATTAAAAAATGATTTTTAAAAAATGATTTTAATTTTTATAGAAAATGATTTATATAGATGGTTTGTAAAAAAAATATTTTTTAAATAAAAGTTAAAAAGAAAGTGGTTAATAAATAAATGAAAATAGTAGTCTAAATGGTTTGCTTTCTATTTTTATTTTTTAAATTCAAATTAAAATAAATAATATTTTAAAATTTTAAAATTAAATAAAATAAAAAAATTATTTAAACCATCATCTTCTTTTGTAGAATTTTTATTTTTAAAAGTTATGCTGAATAATTTTTCTTTAGCAATGATATTACAATTTTTAATTATTATTGTTCATTATTTCTCACGCATATAGTTAGAGACTTTTTCACGTTTAATAAAGTGAACTCAAAATTTTATTTTTAAAAGTTATGCTGAATAATTTTTCTTTAGCAATGATATTACAATTTTTAATTATTATTGTTCATTATTTGTCACGCATATAGTTAGAGACTTTTTCACATTTAATAAAGTGAACTCAAAACTTATCAGTTGCTACGAGAGTTTAGTTTGGTGGTTGTTATAGTTTCTCTACTATTCTGTGCTAAGTTCGAGTCATGGTGCTTTGGATATTTTTAAAATTTTCTCCTTTAGAAAAATAAATAGATAAAAAATATTACAAAGGAGAAAAAAAAAAAAAAGAAGAGAAGAGAAAAACAAAAGAAGGGAGAGAATCCGGAGGAGAGAAAAACGAAAGAGGAGAAGGGGAAGGAAAAAAGAGGAGGAATGCAGCTTTATGAGAAGTGGTTTTTAAGTAGGAAATATTGGTGGCTAGTTTGTTGAATTTAATTTTTTTAATACGGCATTTGATTTATATTATACAAAGAAATTCAATTAGAGATCAGTTAGTTAGTAGGGGCTAACCAAAGATTTATTCTAATTTTTTTGAGTGGAAGTTTTATTTAAAATTAATTAACTTTAAAGTAAATTCTTTGTTTTTATCTGTTTTATATTTCAATATGATAAATTTAATTTATTAATGATTTTAGGAACAAATTTTATTTTTATGATAATTGGTTAAATTTAAAGAGCAGAAAATTCAATTATGTTATTTGAGTAAAATTATATGAAAAAATGTGAATTTGAGAAGAATTATATGATTTCTATTATTTACTAATTTTTTAATTAATTTTACAAATTATGAAAAAATTCATATGATGTGAGAATTATTATTGATTATGGAATCGAATAAAATTAATTATTTTAGAGAAAAGAAACTGCTATATAAGTATCCTTCCCCCATGTGTTGGATCATCCCCTTTGCCTGCGCGAGTGTGTTGTTAGGCATAAGAGATTTCCCCCTCTCCGTGGCAATCCATATGCATGTGTATGATAATATGATATATGAGATATGGATTAGCCATACGCATGCATATGATGGTATCACGATATATGTGATGTTGTTTGGATGATGAGCATTTTGGCAGTATGATATATTATGAGATTATTCTCTTCTACTTGTGTGCATCAGGTATGACGTATCCCCCCTGAGTACTTATTTAGTATGGATTTTATCAATGTTTTTCAGATATTCTAAAATATGGAATTGTTCTTGAGTTAAAGCTATTGTTGTTGTTGTTATTATTATTATTATTAATATTTCAATTGAAAATAGCCATTTATTAATATTTTTGAAAATATCGAAAATTTCTTGAGACAAAGCATTTTTATTGGTTTCATGATATTTCAATTGAAATTAATAATTTTATATTTTTATATAAATATTCATGAATTTATTATGTTTTAAATGATTTCAAAGTATTTATAAATTTACTAAAAAGATTCGACCCACTAGGCGAATTTGCTTACTCATTTTCTTTCTTTTTCAATTTTCCCCCATTCAAGTTATTGCTGGTTTTGGTGTTGAGCTTTTTCTTGTGTACAGGATGTGTTGCACGACTACAGTCATTTTTTACCTTTTGCTCACATGTATGCATTTATTTTTGGATCTTACATATTTGTTTCGATAATATAAGCCAACTAATTTCCTTTTTGATTTCTATATTTTGATTGTGTTTGAAAGAGGGTTTGAGATTCAAAAGATTATATTATAAAAATATGTTGTGATTGAATTTATTTTGTAATGAGGATGAAGTAGTTTGAGATTATATTTGAAATATTAGCAGTCTTTTTATGATAAATTGTAGGTTGTAATAGATTCGAAAATCAGAGGAAATTCTACTGAAAATTTCACTAAATATTTTCACTTATTTACATGGAAAGTATATCATAAATATCTGATTAAAAATTTTGAAATGATTTCTTTTGTTTAAAAATATTTTTAATAAAGTTAGTTGTTTGTTTACGTTTCATTTTGACGAGACTCTTCTCAATTATTATTTTCATAGAAGGCCGAAATTCTATGAATAGTGGTAATTGGGTTAGATCGTGTCGATGCACTTGTGAAATACACGAATACTATATAAATCTGAATAAGAAGTTTTCAAACACCCTAAAACTTGTTAATTTCACGGAACAATGCGCATAGAAATAAAAAAACTTACTTCTACTTTTCCTTTCCTACGGAAAAGTTTTTCATTTTAAGAGCTCTATACCAAAAATATTAAAAATCTAGCGGTGCTGGGGACTGTATCGGAATTCATGATCATGTACAATCCAAATTCTAGTGGGATTCAACCACACCCCATTTATGCAACAAACAGCCTTATATGATGAAACTAACATTCAAGCCTTTCTTTTCAGTTTTTGTGCCATATAAGGTTCGATCGAATGTAAACTCCAATTTGAGAAGCAGCACAAGGCAGGACGAGCTAGCATAGACCCAGCAGGGGCAATTGCCCCTCCTGGGCCAAAGGGAAAATATTATTATTTTTTCTAATTATTAAAAATGTATATTGTTATAAATATATATATGTATAAATATTTCTATTTACATCTTATTTGTCAAACAAATTTTTTTTATATTTTCTCCATCATCATTTATTAATTTGTTTTGTCTTTATTATTATTATTTTTATTTTTAAAAAGATAAGATCCTTTTGAACAAATAAGTTTAAAATTTTATTTAATTATATTATTAATTACTTTGTTCTATCATTTCTCTTATAATTAGAACTTAAAATTAATGTGATAAATATTAATTTATACCCTAAATAATGTTGATTAAAAATATTGTAAACTTTATAAATTTACAACTATATTTTATTTATATTAATTTATTTTTTTATTATTGTTCAATTTTGCCCTCTCTAAAAATAATTTCTGTCACCATCCAAGGTGACGGTAATTTGTTTATTGATATATTTTGTTGTCCAAAGTGAGCTAATTCCAAAGTGATTAATATGTGGTTACATTTTCTCAAAGTGCAGAAGTAAGAATAGACAAATCACTGATTTTTGAATTTCTTAGTAATAATTTATTGGTACTCTTTGTTTTTATGATATTGATTCGCTATTTATATATATGCTTCTCTATTAAGGTGGATTTTTCTCCATATATAATATTTGATTACAAAGGTATAGCAAAACGTTCTTGGATGAAATTTTAAGAGACACATCATTCAATTTCTGTTCTTACGGCTTCTAATATTTAAATATGTATCAGTGAAGGTCTTTAGAATATCAAAGCCATTATTATTCTTTGACAAATGGGGAGGTACAATATGCGGTGGGATTGTGATTGGTCTCCTGTCCATCTTCATCCACACCTCTCGATCAATAATTACACCACCTTGGCCTGCAATCGTTTATTAGAAGTCTCAAAGAAAATTATTAAAATCTAAAAGTCCGCTATGAAAGGATCTTTTATCTGTAAGCATTCAAAGGACTGTTGACATCCCAAATTTTTAGCCAATAATTCATGAGATAATACCTAGCTACCAGTCAATTTGCTTTCTTTCCATTTTGGCTATATGTTTTGACAATAAAATTTCTGGTTTTATAAATTAAGAATTTAAACCCTCCCGTAAGCTAACGAGAAAGAAGGAGATGTCGGGCTACAGCGAAAAAAGTAATGAACTGCTAGAAATATATCATTAATCCACCAAATAACATATGCTTAATCAATATTATTTTAAATATATTAAAGAAACAAATAACAAAATAAATAACGAATATAAAAACTATAAAACCAAGTTAGAAAAATTTGGTTTGTGCTATGAGATGCATGCGTAAAACGTTGTTCTAAAGTCAAAGAGTCCTCCCATTCGTACGGTTGAAAGACGGTCCTCAAGGACTCTAAGATACAACCCAATAGCTCTCAACCACTCTTCTCGATGAGCACGATCACCAAAAGAATATGAATCAGTTTCACAAGTAGTAGTTACAAAATTGTAGAATTTTAAAATTGAAAATGAGGGAGTGATGGCTTTGATGACAAGTCTCTAAAATTGAATCTATAGACCTCCTTATATACTAGTGTCCTAGACTTTGTAACCTATATAATTAATAGTGTAACTCCTATAATATAATGTGCTAAATAAATTATGTAACCTACAAATGAAATCAAACTTTGTAACTCATGCACCATTATGATTTATAACTCATAAATTTTTTTTTATTCCAACAGTCCCCCACAAAAAGGTTTGAAATTAAAAAAAAAAATTTTGCAACCTTATATTATGCAATTGATGGAGGTGCCTTTTGAGCTTGAACCTATACTTAATGTTGATAGAATCTATTTGAGGTACCTGAGTGAACTATGTCTTGAAGTCGGTTCCTTGACCAAATTTCAAACTATCACACACATAATATCGATAGAGACTTGGTTTTTGCGGGTTAGTGCTATTAAAGGACATGTGCTCAATCTTGATTCTCGTAAGAGTTTTTAGAAAACAGCTCAATCTTCACAGTTGCGGCCTCATGACGACTCTCACTTAGGTAAGTCCTCCAAAGGTATATGTGACCTATGCTTTACAAGAGAATGCTTGCCTTGAACTTATTCAAGGTAAATATACATTTCCTTAATATCACATATGAAGCACCTTTGCCTTAGAGATGAACTAGAGTATATCTTCTCGAAGATATCTCCATAATAGTAGTGCTTAACAAGTCACACAATATGGATTGTTTTTACTCACTGACCCTCCGTCTAGGGATCTCCAATCACAGAGGTTAGGTTACCTCCCTAGGTGACTCCCTTATGAGCTTAGGCTCATCCCCCTCAACAACTCTTTAGTAGATTTCAAGGAAAGCCCTTTAGTTAATTGATTAGCAATATTTAACTCTGACTTAATAAACTCCAAAGTTACAACGATATTACTTAAAAGACTTCTCACAGACTTGTATCTCACTCTTTTATGTCTACTGATCATCTTTTTGTTGATGTGAGTTTGCTTCACCAAATCTATAACTGCTTTACAATCACAATATATAGGAATAGACGATATATTTCTAACCACCAAAGGCATTTCCATGAAAAGACTCTTGATCCGGTCCATTCAGCTTTTTTACAAGTAGTGTCTAAAGCTATGAGTTCAGACTCTATAATACTTCTAGAAATCAAGGTTTGTTTCTTCGAACATCAAGATATAGTTGCTCCTCCTAAAAGAAACATATAACCACTTGTGGATTTAACATCTACATTGTCTGTAATCTAATTAGCATCACTATATCCTTTGATAACGTTTGAAAATCCTTTATAGCATAAAGAGTAATCATTTGTTCCTTTAAGATATCTAATCACTCTTTCTAAAGCAAGCCAATGCTCTTCACTAGGATTATGAGTATATCTACTAAGTCTAGCCACTATATATGATATATCAGGCCTAGTTTTATTTGCTATGTATAACAAAATCCTATAATTTGAGAATACCTTAATTGAGACACTGGTTTCCCTTGATTCTTTTTTAACTCAACCTTACGATCATAAGGAGTAGATACTTAGAATCAAAGTATCCAAATTTCTTTAAGATTTTCTCAATGGAATGTTTTTGATCTAGAGTAATACCCTTAGAAGTCTTCTTTATTCTCATGCCTAGAATCACATTTGCTTCACCCAAATCTTTCATATCAAAGTTTCTAGACAAATAGAATTTTACATCATTTATTATCTTTAAGTTCGATCCAAAAATCAAAATATCATCTATATATAAACTCAAAATAACATGTACTCCATTAATTTCCTTATAATATACACACTTATCATGTTCATTAATCATAAATCCATAACTTAAAACTACTTCATCAAACTTCTAATGCCGTTATTTTGGAGCTTGCTTTAGACTATAAAGAGACTTAACTAACCTATAAACTTTGTGTTCTTGTCCTTTTACTATAAAACCTTCAGGTTGTTTCATATAACTTTCTTCATCTAAATTTTCATTTAAAAAAGCTGTCTTTATATCCATTTGATGAATAACTAAATTATGTATAGATGCTAAAGCTATCAAAATCCTAATTGTTGTAATACTAAAAACTGGTGAGTAAGTATTAAAATAGTTTATTCCATCTCTTTGTGTAAATCCTTTTGCTACTAGCCTTGCCTTATACTTATCTATAGAACCATTCGATTTCAACTTCTTTCTAAAGACCCATTTACAATCTATTGCCTTGTTCCTAGGTGGAAGATCCATTAAAACCCAGGTGTTGTTTTGAATTATAGATTCAGATTCGCTATTTATAGCTTCTTTTAAAAAAAGTGCATCAAGGAATTTACAGCTTCTTTATAAGGACTAGGATCTCCTTTCACCAAGTAAGTATAAAATTCTTCTAAAAAATTCTTTTCTTTTCTAGGTCTTTTACTCTTCTTGGGTTCAACTTGTGATCCATCAACTGAAAAATTAGTAAGTGTTTTCTCATTATCAATTGAAGTAGATGGACCATAAATGGTTTTTTGAACTCTAGTTCTAAAAGGAAAAATATCTTCAAAATAAGTAGCTTCTTTAGCTTCTATGATTGTGTTATTAGATGTTCTACTAACTTTAGAATTTATAACAACAAATCTATTTGCACTACTATTTTGGGCGCATCCAATAAAAATTGCATATATAGTTTTTGGTCATATTTTCTTTCTCTTAGGCTCAGGTGTACCAAACTTAGCTAAGCACCTCCACACTTTAAGGATTTTAAGATTAGGAACTCTTCTTTTCCAAATTTTATAAGGAGTTTTCTCTAAGTCCTTAATTGTTATTCTATTCAATATAAAACATGCGGATAATATTGCTTTTCTCCACAAATTATCTGGTAAACTAGAACTTAACAACATAGAATTCACCATATTCATCAAAGTTCTACTCTTCCTCTCACCAACCCCATTAGATTGTGGTGAGTAAGATGGAGCTAACTAATGAATAATACCATTCTCTTCTCAAAAAGTACTTAAAACACTTAAAGTATACTCACCTTCTTTATCAGATCTAAGCTTCTTAATTCTTTTATCTAATTGATTTTCTACCTCATTTTTGTGTAATTTAAATTTATCAAATACCTCATCCTTAGTTTTAATCAAGTATACATAACAATACTTAGAACAATTATCAATAAATATTACAAAGTATCTATTTCCTCCTCTAGTAGGTGATCGATTAGAATCACAAACATCACTATGTATAAGTTCTAAAACTTGGGTTGTCATCTCAACTGGCTTATAAGGCTTCCTAGGTTGTTTAGCGTGAACACAAATCTCACATTTGTGTTTAAAATCAATTATAGCTTTAGGCACTAAGTCAAGATCCATCATTCTTTTGATTTCCTTTAAAGATACATATCCAAGTCTACCATGCCAAATATTAGAAGTTTCAATATTAAAAACTTTGGAAACTTTATTAGATCTTGAAAAATTATTCAACTTAAATAAACCATCACAAATATAAACTTTACCCACAAAAACATTATTGGATCTAAAACAATTTTGTATCCTTGTTGAACTAAAGAAGACCACTAACAAGATTTCTTCTCACTTCAGGAACAAAACGCACTTCCTTGAGAATTAAAGTCTTTCCAGAGGTCATTTTCAATTCAATATCTCCAATCCCAAGTACTTGTGCGGTAGTATTAGAGTCACAGTTTCTCCACTTGAGTTCTAATAAATTTTAAAATAACTTATGTCATAACAAACATGAATATTCGCACTTGAATCTAACTACTATTCATTATTTTCATAAGTAAAATTGACACTTAAAAAATTAGAATTATTATATCTAATGAGAGGTTCATTTGGTTCACTTGGACTTCCTTCTTCCAAGACATGTACTTGATCCTTTTGATCTTTATGATGTTGCTTATTCTTATTCTTAAAGCTCCTTTTCCTAGGTTGAAAACCATTTCTCTTATTGTTCTTGAAATTTCTTGTGTTTTCAACTAAGTTTACTTTAGTACGTTCAATTTGATTAATAGTACCAGCTCTATTGTTTCTTCAATTGTAAGTGAGTTAATCACTTGTGTCATGGAAAGAGTTCATTGTCTATGTTTTAAAGATTTGAAAAAATCAGACCAATTAGGAGGTAACTTTTCTATTAAACATGACACCTTAAAATTTTCACTAAGAGTAGTACCATTTTTCTCAACTCTTCTCAAAAGTTCTTGGAACTCATGAATTTGATCTCTAATAGGCTTAGAATCCACCATTTTATAAAGATTAAAATTTGAAAAAACAAGTCTATCAAGACTAGTGTCTTCTATTCCATAAACGACTTCAAGAGTATTCCACAATTCTAAGGCATTTTTGGTATTTTCATAAACATTATAGAGATGATTTGATAAAACACTTAATATTCTATTATGACAATGATAATCTATCTCCTCTTTTGACATTTGAGTTATGGAAGTAGAAGTGGAACTAGAGTCTTCTTGGGTTGCAGATTCATTGCTAGGTTGACTATATGGTTCACTAGGTTGACTGGTTGGTTTAATAGCCGAAATTAAACCTAGAATAGTGAACCAATATCTGAATTGTTTTTGCCATCTCCTAAAATTTTGTCCATTAAATTTTTCAGGTTTTACACTATTTGCTTCCTCAATCTTATTCATTTTCTTTGTACTAAAATATCTAAAAGCAAAGGAAATAACTAATATAAATTTGTACACAATATATAAAATAAATTTCACAAATTATTCAATAGGCACTTAATAAAATTTAAAACTAATTAAACAATTAGTAGACACTTAAGAAAAATATGTAACAGATAATTAAATTAAATAACTATTTTAAATTTGAAAGCAAAATAAAACCATTTAGAATTTTTAAACTAATAAATTAATAAAAGTTATAACAGCTTTAATACCATAAATATTTTAGAGTTGTAACTGAAACTTAAATATTTAAGATAAAATTAATGTAATCTTCAATTTTATAAATAAAATTTAATGTTGTAATGGAAACTTAAATATTTAAAAAAATAATATAACATTCAGTTTTATAAATAAAATTTAATGCATTAAAAATTTCAAACTTTGTCTAAATAATATATTATTCTATTGCAAACATAACTTCAAGTCTTAAATGAATTTAAAATAAACTTTAAGAAACAATTATGATATGTAGAAAATCCTTTGTACGTAAGTCACCTTGCAATATATATATATATATATATATATATATATATATATATATATTAAATCAAACCAAGCAATGATTTATTAATTAAATATTATATTATAATAAATACACACACAATTATATAATTAGAATAAACAAATTAAAATTTATAAAATATATATACGAATATCAAAACAAACGAGTAAGTATTCTCTTTGGCTTTAGATTGTTAGAAAAATATTATTAATTCACCAAATAACACACGCTCAATCAATATTATTTTAAATATATTAAATAAACAAATAACAAAATAAATAACAAATATAAAAATTATAAAAGCAAGTTAGAAAAATCTGGTCTGTGCTATGAGAGGCACGCGTAAAGCGTTGTCCTAAAATCAAAGAGTCATCCCCTTCGTGCAGGTGAAAGATAGTCCTCAAAGGCTTCAAGATACAATCCAATAGCTCTCAGCCACTTTCTTTGATGACCACGATCACCGGAAGAATATGAACCAATCTTACAAGTCGTAGTTACAAAATTGTAGAATTGAAATTGAAAATGGGGGAGTGATGACTTTGATGACAAATCTCTAAAATTGAACCTAAAGGCCTCCTTATATACTAGTGTCCTATACTTTGTAACCTATATAATTAATTGTGTAACTCCTATAACATTATGTGCTTAATAAATTATGTAACCTACAAATGAAATCAAACTTTGTAACTCATGCAATGGATTTTGTAGCTCATTCACAATTATGATTTATAACTCATAAAATTTAAAACCTTTTTTATTACAACATGAACATATACTAATGATTCCATTTCCAGCCTCTGGGAAAATTCTGTTGTAGGAGGATCCCCATTTGGATAATCTTCATTTGGGAGTCCCACATTGATTGGTTAAGGGAAGGTCATGGGGCTTATATATGGGAGGAGTTCCTCCACCTAATAGACTAGTCTTTTAGGCTGGATACTTGCACCGTATATGGTGGCCCATTTGTTGAAAAATTATTGTTGTGCGCAAGCGGAAGCGATCCGTAACAAGTGGTATCAGAGCCAACCCAAGACAGCAATGTGTGGACTCGTTTGGTTCAGACGAGGAGCAGTGGCCTTGTCTTTGTGGAGGATTATCGTTGGTGGTTCAGACAAGGATGGCGCCTCCACCCGCCGAGGCCTTGTCTGAGGAGGGGGATTGTTGTAGGAGGATCCCCATTTGGATAATCCTCATTTAGGAGTCCCACATTGATTGGTTAAGGGAAGGTCATGGGGCTTATATATGGGAGGAGTTCCTCCACCTAATAGACTAGTCTTTTGGGCTGGATACTTGCACCATATATAGTGGCCCATTTGTTGAAAAATTATTGTTGTGCGCAAGCGGAAGCGATCCGTAACAAATTTTGCGCCATTTAGACCTAACTCACCAGCTAGCCATTCGAGGCCTTAGCATTACCATACTGGTCACACCCAAGAACCTTTATTATCTAAAGCCTCTTCTATCTTTTCACCCTACTATTCAAACCCTAGTTCTCCCTTTCCCGTCTCAGCCCTCCGTCCCTGATGGCATTAAGAACCTTCAAGATGTTACTGTAAAGTACATACCCAAAATTGCTGCTGCCTTGAGTGAGCTGTGTGATTCTATAATTCAATGGTTTCAAACTCACCCTTCTCAGCTGTAGCCATCATCATCTATGTCCTTCTAAGTTCTTGGACTCATCGATTGGCTTCAACTCTTAGAGTTAAACTTATCGTATTTGCTGCAGTTAACGCAAATTCTCTATCTTCTTTTTGGACGGACGTGCTAAAAGGAGGGAAGAGTTTTTCACAGAAACAAAACTTAAAAATAAGGAAAGCTGGGGAGTCTTATCAATTCATTCAATGAGCTAGAGAGTGAGAAATTTGAGTTTCTAAAACATTAGTTGATGAAACATGACCGCGTTTGGGGTGTAGGGCCTTTGCTACCTATTAAAGCTGGAGCAGAAAGAGGTGGAACTACTTCGATACCAACAGAAAAAGCGATCGCATGGCTTGACTCGTGAAAGTTTGACAAATCGGTTATCTATGTGGGCCTTGGAAGTCAGATCACGTTGAACAAGCTACAAATTAATGGAAGCATTAGCTGATGCATTGGAGAAGAGTGGATTGAAATTTATCGGGGTTGTCAAAGATCTAGTGAATGGAGCACATGATGAGAATGATCATAGCATTGTTCCAACTGGATTTCAAGATCGTGTGGCTAAGAGAGGACTTGTGTTTAAGGGCTGGGCTCTGCAAGCAATGATACTAAGCACAAGGCAGTTGGCTGAGGTTTAGTACTTGAGGCAATCTTAGGTGAAGTTTATTGCTTTCATGGCCGATGCAAGCTGGTCACTTCTTTAGCACAAAGCTGCTTGTGGATGAACTCTGTGTAGCTATTCGAGTTTGCGAGGGCTTGACTACAGTTCCTAACTCGACAAATCTTGTTTGAATCTTAAAGGAGTCAGACAGTGAGAATCAGCCTCAAAGAATATCATTCTTGAAACTATGTGGGAAAGCTACAAATGCTATCAAAGAAGGTGGGAGTTCTTATAAGGCTCTAGATGACTTAGCCAGAGAAGTTTCCAACTTTGGTTTGAAGTACAAGAATGGATGTTACATGCATATATTTGCAATATATATAGGTATAAATATGTGTGTGGATGATTTTTTATGAATATTGCTTGCTAAGTACTCTACCAGCTAATTAAATATATTGTTTGAGTGATAAAATGGTACATTCGAAATTTCTGTTTTATAGATAAGTATAGAATATTGTTGTGAATAAAATGAAGAGCGAAGCTCCACCACATACTACTCAAGTAGCACAACCTATCTACTCAAGTTACACCGGCCGAGTTATGTCCAAGCCAAGCAGGTTTCATGCGCTATGGAATTTGAGAAAGGGAAAGCAAAGCTTGAAGAGTAAATCAGGTGCGAAAACCTGAGAGAATTGAAAGCTATGAAGAAATTGAGTTGAGCAAAATAAGAGTGGTGTGTGGAAGTAAAATTTACTTTTTTGTGCCTAAATTATATTTGCTATCAAGGTTGGCCATGTTGGTGTCAAATGCATATATAAAGGCACAAGCAACATTTGTTTTGTACGCTCAATTTGAAGCTTTCAAGAGCTTAATAAAAGCTCTTAGCTTCGTTGTCTTTCGTCCTTACTGTTGGGTCCAGGATTGGTCATGCCATGTGTTAGTATTGTGTTGGTAATTTTGGAGAAAAATAAGCAAGTTAAATATTTGATTTGCTGTTTTTGTTATTTTTTAATTTTACTACTTCAATTAGGAAAGTTGTGACTTATTAGGAAACAGATTTTTATTTTCAAGATTTTGGAAAGATAATCTTTTAGCTAAGATATGATTTGTTTACAGACTCCTAACAGCTCAGGAAGAATGTTCATAATATATCGTACTATGTTTTATCCTACTTAGATTATATTTCCTAGTTTCTAGTCATGTGTAGGAAAAACAAATTCTTATGTAGCAAGGAAACTTGCTGGACATATAGTATATAAAGGAGTCTTGTTTCTCAAGTCTAGTTGTATTCACGACAATGAAGGAGAACAAGAGAAATCAAGTTTTAATGCGTCTTTATCATGTTTATGAGGGATTAAGCCTCTTTTGTGTGTCATAGATCGTATAAAGCTTAAAAGGTTAAGTGCTTACATGTATCTGTTATATATGAGTCTGTAACTGGTGTGAGTTTAGTCTCTTTCTTAACTATTAATGTAGCTAAGATAGTCGTGACTGATAAAGTACAGACAACTTTGTTGAGTTTTATCTTTGTTACTTGAGTTATTTAGAGAAGTTGTTTAATAGTCAAGTAGGAGTCGAATTGTTGGGTAGTAAAGTGTAGTAAGGTTTAGGAAGTTGGTTTATTAGAGTTGAAGTTCTTCAAGGGAGCGTATGTTACAAAGAAAGGTGAGTGAGAGAAAGGGGTTTCGTTTATAAATCCAAGAACTTATAAGCCTGAACGACTTAGTGGATTGCAGCTTGGCAATCTGTGGATATAGGCTAGTTAAGTCGAACCACGTAAAAATTCCTCTATACGATTTTTATTTACGTATGTTACATTTGTTATAACTATGTTAGTTTTATTTTACATAACTAAGTCTATGGCTTCATAACAGAATTTTCACTTATATTTTGTTACTTTGCATTTACATCCTTTATAGATGCTTTATTACTTACATAATGTAACATTCCACATTACTTGAGAATGGTAAGTGAAAGAGCTTAATATAACTGTGAGCTTCTTAAGATGTGGGAGGCCTTTTGGGTCGCAAAGCCTAAAAGCAAAACCGTGATGGATTTTGTATCCAAAGCAGACAATATCCGATAGTGAGCCGGGACTTACATCAAAATCTAAAGGTATTAAACCAAATGCCTATCGTAGCCCAAAACTTGATTCCCATTTCTCCACTTGAGATTGGTGTATAACTATTTCCCAACTCTCCGGACATCTTTATAAAAAAGTCAATCTACATCTAGTTTATCCCTTAAATGTTTAAGATTATATATATATATATATATATATATATAAAGGTACATGTAGCGTTCTTCTATGCCTAATATATAGGAGTAGAAATCCTTCTCCTTGTATAAGTCTAACTTCTTATTCAATCTACTTTTTTTTTTTTTTTAAAGAAGTCAAGTTGAACAATGAAAATGAGAGCCACAAGGTCTTATCAAAGAATAATACTATGCCTATCAGCCATCTACAACCAACTCTTTTTGTAACTTGAGTTGGCAAAATCATTCTGAAGATATAATTACCACGTTATGCAATATAACTTCACTTATTCATTTTCTTTATCTCCTCCAGTGAATTTTTGCCAATAGGTTGCAAGGCATTGATTGTAAGCTAGAATGATTATAGGTGTATCATTGCTCCTTAATAAATAAACCATACAAATTGAGTAGTGATTTTTTTTTTTTTTTAAGAAAAAAAGAAAGTTATCTAATGTAAAGTAGTACGAATATATTAATTTTAGTCAAATTTTACTATAATTAATTTATAATATATACATATCATTAGATAGACCATTCATAAAATAATTAGAAACTTAGAATTATTAGTTGGTTCATTTCATCCCTCACTTTTTATTTATAATTAGACTTCACATTTATTTTAGTAAGGCACAATTTATAATTTAGAGAGTTCATCCTTCTTAAAACTATGATAAAACTCATACTCCAAAAAATAAAAATAAAAAAGATTATTCTTAATCTATCAAACCCTAACATCTAGTAAATTATAGAATTCAATTAGCAGATGGGTAATTAAATTCAAAACCTCTACTTATCTCCCCTGTTATATGGTGTTTTTTGAAATTAAATTTCTCTCTCCTTTTTGGATGAATTTGACATTATTACTAATTAACAAAAGGGAACGTTTCTAACAATTTTTAAAGATAATAGGGTCTAAGTAGTTTGGAAAATCTCAAGGGAGGCCAGAGATATTTACCCTCCGTAAATAATTGACAATTCAATTGTTTCGATTTTGTCATAATACACAGCACTTCTCATGACCCAAGTGTCTGCCAATACCAACATAATAGACGGCAACAATAAAATCAATGCAACTATGTAAAGATGGGCACAAATTGAAAGAGAAATCATAAAGCCATGCAACAATGATATAGTTCGTGAAACAAGTACAAGTTAGTGAAACCCATCAAACTTGCCACCATCTACCACTAAAAACAATACCCACAGCTAGAAATGTTGATCGGGCGAATTGGCGAAACAAGGACGAGTGGGGCTATGTATTACTCAAATGAAAAATAATTAATACTGGCGAACACCTCTAGATTTTAATATTTTAACAGAAATTTAGCTCCAAAGTATCAACGCCCGAACTCTAACCTAATAAACCATCACGGCAAAAGAAAAGCAAGAAGTCATTTTCTAAAACTCTCCATTAAGAAAAATTAAAAAGAAATTTCAAACTAGAGAAATCTTAGAGGTTTTAAAAGTCTAGAAAGCGAAAATAAAATTTCAGCTTTCTTGATATTCTTTGGCGCCACAGATTGAGTCGTAAGTGTGTTCTTGTCGTTTGATAGTTGTGTTCACTTTATCCATTGGATTTACAGCGACAAAATTGTAAACCCATCCACCATTACCAAGATTGTGGCATGAGTAATTCAGTTTATGGTAATCGATGGAGCTAGAGATTTTTATGAGTGTCTATTTAAGATCGTCATGGGCTATTTATGTTAACTGTAATCATTATATGGAGTAGTTGCATTAACACATGTATTGTTGAGAAGCAATCTTTGTATGCAGCGATTTTATGCAAATGAGTTAAAGTTTTATACAAGAGTTATACAAGAAAAAAGATAGTAAGTTGTTTATATTATTTTAGATTGTTATACTAAGGTCTTAAAGAATTTCTATAAAACGTCATTCATTATAAGGAGTTCAATTAACTGTATGTTTGTTTTATATATATATATTCTGAGAAGAGATTGAGTTATTTATGTTTCTTGAGAAAAGATAGATTTATTTACATATTTCGAGGAAAGAAAAGCATAGAAGTTAATTTGAGAAATGAGTTTTTTTTTTAATATTAGTTAGGAAAAATAAGATTTATTTAGAAAATGGAGTTTTTTTTAAAGAAAAGAAATTAATGGTTTTATTTTTAAAATTATAACTTGCTTGAATCTTTGAACAGTTAGTAAAATCATATTCTTTTCATGTGCAAAGCTGATTTACGACAAAACCTAGAAGAAGACTAATTAGATTTATACCATGTCTTAAAAATGGTTGAAAGAGAAAGCCTCTTCAATAAAACAAATAATTTAAACACATAAAAATTGAATGTTTAATAGTTTTATTATTCTATTAATCATTGAACTTATTTTCTTAAGATAGGACTTGCGAGTTACAGCAAATAAGATTATTTTTATGTCTTTGCTGTCATGCTCCATTACTGTTAATAGCTGAATTTATTTTCTTAAGTTTTACAAACAAGATAAAATAGAAATTATTAGCAGGATTTTTTATCGATTTATGTAATTGTCGTTACACCTCATTCTTTTTGGACTAATGTTTAATGGATGAATAAAAGTTTCAATAACTATATAAAGAAAAGATGAAGATTTCATTATACTAGAATCATTAAAATCTCGTAATTAGTTAGAAATTGATAAATTACAATTTTATCTCTATTGATTTAAAGGGTGGCAACTGCTGAGGTAATATGCAAGTCCCACCTCATTCTTTATTTCTAGCTCTCTGTCCTCGGCCCAAACGGGTTTGGGATGTGCGGGGGCCCATTCCATGGGGATGGTCCCTGCTCTAATTTGATGAGATGAGGCTTTCAAACTTTTTCCATTAAGTTTCAAGTTTAGTTTCTTAATTTGAGCCTCTAAAATCCTTATACAAGTTTCACAACCACCTAGTTTGTCTGTAATGTTGTATACAAATGCTCAATCAATCTTCATACTCAAATTTATAAATCAATACCAATTAAAATAAAGTAGAAAAATGCAAGAATTTTCTTGCTGGCCATGCATACGTGGATCCCAAGCAATTCACATGTTAGACCAGTATTCTCGGCTTCAATCTTGCTTAATAAAACAAGTTTTATGTAACGGTTAATAAAATCAATGCCACTCATAGTACACAATATTTTTCAAAGAGATCAAAGTCTACCTTTCGTTTACATATTTCTCTTCTCTCGTCTCCATCTTTGTCCTAGAAACTATTTATTTATTATTTATTAAAAACTTAAATCTTCGACATTTCTCCTTGCAAGAAAATTGAAGGTGTTGAGTTTGGGTTGTAAACAAAAGAATATGACTACACACTGCGAATCATTCACAAAGTTCATGTCAGGATCATACAGAACAGATGAATATCAAGCGATATATTTCCCTCCTGTTACGTTATTCCCAATTGCTATATTTACTTTTCTGACTATAATTTTTCAATTTCTTTTGATCCCTGTTGGGCAAGTTACTTTTGCTTCACAGATGCTTGTAAGTTCATTGTTTGTCTTATATATATATATATATGTATGTATGTATGTATGTGTGTGTGTGTCAATGTACATATGTGTGCATATGTATGTGCTTGAATATATACATTTACTAACAATGTTTAGGTCAACAGGCTTGCATTGCCTTAGGCCCCTCATTTCTTGGGAAAGATATAAGATTTGACGAGATTGTGTTCTCAGAAAAAACTGATATGGTGCTTCATCTGTTTGAAAAACTAGGGCTCATTTTCATGTGTTTTTCCATTAATACTGCATGAATGGATAAAACAATTATAAAAAAATCTGGAAGATTGGCAATTGTCATAGGCCTTGGTTCTTCCATACTTCCTTTGCTAGTGTTGGATGAAAAATTAGGATGACCAATAAAATTAATTTTTCAAGCCACATCACCAAGACATACAATTTTTTCTTGGACTTTTAATTGAATAGCTGGGTCCTTTATTCTACATGGTAGCATAACTCCTGGGATGATGGATCCTTCGTTATCGGTTTGGTCGACAAGGACTTTCTCATTACTCCTATTATTGAGAATTCCTGGTTGACTAGATAACTACATAACAAGCATCTTGTTTGATCGACAAGGACTTTGTCATTACTCTTATTATTGAGAATTCCTGGTTGACTAGATAACTACATAACAAACATCTTGTTTGGTAGACGAAGGATACGACTTTCAATTTTCATAGCTCCAGGTGTCACAGTCAACCTCCTTGCATGCAGCGTGGTGTCAACAAAGATCCATGCACCTCGCCACATGTCGACCATGCTGCATACACCTCGCTATCTGTCGACTATGCTGCATACACCTTGCCACCTGTCAATCATGCCGGATGCACCGCGCCACCTGTAAGCAATCTCGCCTATAAATGTAGTCTTCCGCTGCAAGACAAGGTTTGGGAATAATTTCTTTCCCTTAAATTCCTCTCCCTCTCTATCCCATTTCTCTCGGGTCGACCAGAAATTCTTGTCCTATAATCAATCTCTGACTTGAGCGTCGGAGGATTATCGCCGGTAACACCACCGGCGCCTCTGACCCTTTATTCTCTGCTTGTATGCAGATTGTATGATCTACTGGAGCCTCACAACAACTACCTTGAAGGATCCTCTCCTTCTCCACACACTCAATCACCGCCTTCTGGTTGAGTCAAGTCCCACAACAAATACAAATTTTACTGCTGAGCTGGAAGTCGACCAATTTTCGGCATCAACAGTTGGCGCCATCTGTGGGAAAGACTTTGACAAAAAGCCATATATATCGCCATGAATAACCCGCCAGAAGGAAATGACCTCATTGAGGATCTCCATAGTGACCAAGAGGGATCAGGAGTGATGAAGGGGAGAGGGTCACGACAATAAGATGTGATGGCTATTCAAGAACAATTAAAGCTTATGAACCAACAAAGTGTTCAGATGCAAACCCAGATACAAGCTCTTGCTGCACAAGTGAAGAATGCCTTACATGTCGATGGTGATGGGGTCTTGGTAAATGATCCAGGTGTGCCTGGTCAACCGCACGGTGCACTAGTGGGTGGAACGAGTACAAGTAAGCAACATGGTCGTGGAAAGAGAGGACCATATGATTCTGGTCGACGCATTGGTAAAGCATTGGGAAATCAATCTCATCTTGACCATAGCCGCTCTTGTAGTTCAAAAACAAGAACTAGGGATGATTTGGATGACGAAGACCTTCGACATTCCTTGGATTCGCGTCGTAAAAGTAAAAGGCGACATGAGGAACAAGAAGTGGATAAAACTCAAGAGGAGTTAAGGCTGATGCGTGAAGAGTTGCGCACCTTGAAAGAGGCACAAAGAGAAAGAAATTCAGTGGAAGAAATCATGGGGGAATTAGAATCTCCTTTTACTCCCGCAGTTGCGACTTCCATACTACCCAGAAAATTCTCCATGCCCCAGATAGACATGTACAACAGGCTGGTCGACCCAGTAGAGCATGTGAAGTTGTTCAGAGAGAACATGGCACTTCGACATATTTCTGAGGATGCTATGTGCAAAGTCTTTCCTCTCACCTTGACTGGACCAGCCCGATCATGGTATAGATCTCTGAAGCCAGGGTCTATAGGTTCATTCTCTCAGCTCTCAAAAGAATTTATCTCTCATTTTATTGGGGTCAGAGCACCTAGAAAATCTAAGGCACACTTGTTAACTTTAAATCAAGGGAAAAATGAGAGCTTGATGAGTTATGTCGAGAGATATCATGCAGAGGTGATGAAACTTGGTGCTTTCAATGATCCTGTGGCCTTAGATGGTATGATCAGTGGGATCAGGTCGACTAGGCTATGGTGGGCAATACGAGATAATATGCCAACTTCATATGCTATGATGTATGAGAAGGCTTAAACATACGCTCAAGCGGAAGAAGAATTTGAGGTCTTAAGAGCTAGTCAACGAGGAGAGGGCAGTCGTTCTGGAGAACGAAATAAAAATAGAAATGACGGTTGGGGACCTTCAATAATTGATCGTCGCAGTCGACTAAGAGAAGCACCAACTATTGCCAGGACAAATAAAATGGCAGAGGTCCAATATCTCCAATATACTCCGTTGAATGCCTCTTGTGATGAGATTTTTGATGCCATCAAAGACAAGAATTTGTTGAGTCGTCCGAAGCCTTTGAAATCTGATCCTGGGAGACGAAACAAGAAAAAGCATTGTGGTTTCCATAACGATCATGGACATACCACTTCTGAATGCTTTGAATTAATGGAACAAATAGAGACTTTGATCCGCAATGGATACTTGACAGAGTACATTGCACAAAGTGAGGGAGTAGAAAGATCAGGGAAAGAAAGGCGTGCAAGGTCGACCGAAAAAAGGATAGCTACTATTGTTACAATTGTTGGGGTACCTGGTGTTGGAGGATACTCAAATCGTGCCTTGAAGGCTCATACAAAAGAGGTGAGAAGGTGTGCAACGACTTTAGAGGTTAGTGCGTCAACAAGGGTTACGAAACAACCCCGTCTCTTCCATACTCCATTACTCTTCACTGAAGAAGACGCCAATGGTGTGTTTTTTCCTCATGATGATGCCTTAGTAGTAACAATGACAATTGCCAATTGTGGTGTAAAACGAGTGCTAGTAGATACCGGGAGTTCTGTAGATATACTTTTCTTAGAAGCTTTCACTCACATGGAATTGTCTAAAGACCAACTCCATCCTAATAAATCCTCCTTGAAAGGTTTTGCAGGAGATCATGTGACCCCTATGGGTTTAATCCAGTTGCCAGTGACGGCAGGGGATGGTCTTCATAAGAAAACTGCCCTTGTGAATTTCTTAGTGGTAGATTTTCCTAGCGCTTATAATGTTATCCTTGGTCGACCAGCTTTAATAAACTTTAAGGCAGCAATCTCCATCTACCACTTGATAATGAAATTTCCTACCGAAGAAGGGGTAGGAGTTGTGCGAGGTGATCAAGAATTGGCTAGATCGTGTTACGCCATTGCCATGAAAGAGCAGGCTGAGGAGACTCTCTCTATCCATAATCCAACTCCAAGAGATGATGGCAGTCGACCAGTTAAGGAAGCCTTCCAGATTCATAACCTGGATCCTACTGGCAAAGTTGAGCAAGTTGGAGAGGTTCTATCAACCCATGATCTAGATCCTAGAGATGACGGGTTTGAGCAAAGGGGAACTCCAGCTGAAGAATTGAAATCTGTGCTGATTGATGAGGATGATTCAAGAAAGATAATCAAGGTTGGTTCTTTACTTTCGCCAGACATTTATAATGCTTTAAAGAACTTCTTTAGAGAATATTCAGATGTGTTTGCTTGGTCATATGCTGATTTGAGTGGAATTGATCCACAAATTATAGTTCATAAATTGCAAGTCGACCCAACTTATAAACCAGTCAGACAAAAAAGAAGAGCATACGGCCAAGAAAAATACAATGCCATGAAAAAAGAGGTTGACAAGCTTCTAGAAGCTAACTTTATTAAAGAAGTTTTCTACCCAGATTGGCTAGCAAATGTGGTAATGGTGAGGAAGTCAAATGATAAGTGGAGGATGTGTGTGGACTTCAAAGATCTTAACAAGGCATGTCCGAAAGATAGCTTTCCCCTTCCAAAGATTGACTAATTGGTTGACTCAACAGCAGGACATGAACTCCTAAGCTTCATGGATGCTTTCTCCGAATACAACCAGATCAGTATGTATGAACCTGATAAGGAAAAAACCTCCTTCCTCACGGATCGTGGGATATATTGTTATAATGTAATGCCGTTCGGGTTAAAGAATGCTGGAGCTACATACCAAAGGTTAGTCAACAAGATGTTCCATGAACTCCTAGGCCATACCATGGAAGTCTACATTGATGATATGTTGACTAAGTCGATGAGAGCGGATGATCATGTGGGTCATTTGAAGCAAACTTTCAAAATTTTGCGAAAGTATGGTATGAAGTTGAACCCCACCAAGTGTGCCTTCGGTGTGTCTTCTGGAAAGTTTCTTGGTTTTATGGTCGATCAACGAGGGATAGAGGTCAACCCAGATCAAATTAGCGCTATTATGGAAATGAGGTCACCACGTAACATGAAAGAAGTCCAACGCTTAACTGGAAGGATTGCAGCGTTGAATAGGTTTATATCAAGGGCAACAGATAAATGCCAACCGTTCTTTAAGGCCCTTAGAAAGAGCAAAGGCATGGAATGGACTGAAGGGTGTGAGCAAGCATTTCTCCAATTAAAGCTTTACTTGACTAGACCACCTCTCTTGGCCAAACCTGTGGAAGGGGAGACTCTGATGATATATCTGGTGGTCTCTCAATATGCCACCAGCTCCGTCTTGGTTAGAGAGGAGGGGAAATCTTAGCAGCCTATCTATTATAGTAGTCGTGCCATGACTGATGCTGAGAAGAGATACTCAACACTTGAAAAGTTAGCGCTCGCGCTTGTCATGTCAGCTAGAAAGCTTCGACTACTTTCAAGCTCACTCTATTATTGTGTTTACAGACCAACCATTGCGACAAGTATTACTAAGGCCAGAAATCTCTGGTCGACTAGTGAAATGGTCTATCGAACTGAGTGAATTCGACATAAGTTATCAACCACGCCCTGCGGTCAAAGGCCAAGCTGTAGCAGACTTCATTGCTGAATTTGCTAGTCAAGAATCTGATGAAGCTCAGGTCGACCAAGATCAGTACACTTGGGTATTGTACGTGGATAGAGCCTCCAATGCACAAGGTTGCGGAGCTATCACCAGCCCCGATGGTGCGGAAATCTGTTATGCTTTGAGATTCAGGTTCAAAGCTTCAAATAATGAATCTGAATATGAAGCCCTTATTGCTGGGTTGACAATGACACAAGTCTTAAAAGCACAAAAGGTGTTAGTCTATAGTGACTCACAATTGGTGGTGGGACAAACCTCGTCAGACTTCCAGGCAAGAGAGCCTAACATGATGGCCTATTTGTCTAGAGCACAAGAATTGATGCAATCTTTTAAGGAAGTCAAGGTCGAGCAGATTCCAAGGGCTGACAATCATCGTGCTGATATCTTGGCTAAGCTAGCATCTGCTACAAAGGCAACACTTCTGGATTCCATTCTTGTGGAGTACATTGCAAAGCCGAGCATTGTTAACAATGGCATTAAGGAGTTGAATGCGGTTGAAGAAGACTCATGCTGGATGGATCCGATTATCAAACATCTGGTCGATGGAAAACTGCCAGCTGACAAGTTGGAAGCAAGAAAGCTCCGTTACAAGTCAGCTAGATACACTATAATTGATGGCGTGTTATATCGCAGAGGATTTTCTTTGCCATACTTAAGATGCCTTCGACCAGATGAAGCATTTTATGCCATGAGGGAGATCCACGAAGGAATTTGTGGGAACCATTTTGGTGGACGAGCTTTAGCATTTAAGGCATTGAGACAAGGCTACTTTTGGCCAACGATGCATGAAGATGCTAAAAAGATGGTTAGAAGTTGTGATAAATGTCAAATGTTTACCAGGAAACCTAGACAACCTCTTGAAAATTTAAAAGTGATGAGCAGTCCTTGGCTGTTTGCTCAGTGGGGAGTTGATATAGTTGGCCCGCTTCCTCCAGGCAAAGGCCAGGTCAAATTCCTTGTTGTGGCTGTGGACTACTTCACGAAATGGGTAGAGGCTGAGCCCTTAGCCCACATAACTGAGAAGAAGGTCACTGGCTTCATCTTCAAGTCAATAATATGTCGATTTGGCATTCCGCAATGTATTGTCACTGATAACGGAAAGCAGTTTGACAACAAAGAATTTAAGAGTTTTTGCAGCGAGCTAGGGATTGCCAATTGTTTCTCATCGCCAGCCCACCCTCAAGCCAATGGGCAGGTTGAAGCAATCAACAAGATCATTAAGTTTAACTTGAAGACAAAACTAGAGGGCAAGAAAGGTGCATGGGTCGATGAGCTTCCTAAAGTTTTGTGGGCCTACAGAACCACCAGCAGAACTGCCACGGGTGAAACACCTTTCTCTATGGCGTTTGGTTGTGAAGCCATGATCCCTGTGGAGGTAGGATTGCCATCCCATAGAGCCCGTCATTATGATCTTGTGGAGAATGTCCATCAGTTGAGTGCATGCCTAGATTTGTTGGAAGAAAAGAGGGACTTGGCCCAGGTTCGAGTTGCTGCTTACCAACAAAGAATCTCAAAGTATTACAATTCTAAGGTTAGGCAGAGGAGGTTTAAAGAAGGGGATCTTGTACTAAAAAAGGTCATCCCGAATGCTGGTCAACCAGGTGGCGGTGCTCTAGAGCCTAACTGGGAAGGTCCATATCGCATTGAGCGAGCGGTTCGACCTGGGACTTACAAGCTTGCCACTATGTCGAGAGCAAAGGTGAAACACCCATGGAATGCTGAACACCTTAGAATGTACTATCAGTGACATTTGTTGTATGCTCCACTAGGCAGATCAATGAAGTACTTGTATGTTTCACCATGCAATCCAATAAAGTTGCGGTATCTCAAATATGAATATGTTTGCTACACACATATAAGAGATGTCTCCTTACGAATAAAAACAAAAAAAAAAAGACGAAGGCCTTGATTCCTTAGTCAACGAAGAATAAAATGCATTAGTATCTCTATGAAAGTCGCAGATGACTAATTATCTTAAATGTCAGGACGGTGATGAATTCGATTTTGGTACTTCACCATTTAAGATTTCTAGCACAATGTGATGAGTCGACCAAGACCTTTACTTATTTCCTTCATTTAAAGTGCTAGAGCAGTCATAGGCACGTGACGCCTAAACCTAAGAGGCGAACTGGCGCCCGAGGTACTTTTACCCAAATTTACCAAGTAAGGCGGACTGGCGCCCGAGGTACTCTTACCCAAATTCACCAGGATCGGTGATCTGGCGCCCGAGGTACTATTACCCAAATTCACCAGGCAAGGCGGACTGGCGCTCGAGGTACTCTTACCCAAATTCACCAGGAGCAGTGATCCGGCGCCCGAGATACTATTACCCGAATTCACCAGGAAAAATTTTTAGCATAACATGATGGGTCAACTAGGACCCTTCCTTATTTTCTCCATTTAAAATGCTAGACCAATTATGGGCACACGATGCCTAAGGTAGAGTTAACTTAAAGTTAGAGGGTGGATTGGTGCCCAAGGTACTATTAACCAAATTCACCAGGAAAATCTCTAACACAACATGATGGGTCGACTAAGATATTAGTTTATCTTCTCCATTTGAAATGATGAAGCAGCCACATGGAATGTGATGTCCAGAGTATAATTGCCTTTATATTTTCGACTTGTAAGGCTCGCCTAAGGTAAAATTACCTATGGCTTTAACAATTCGCCATATGAAGTTTTTACGTAATGTGTCTGGTTGACCAAGTCCGTTATATGTGACCACCTCTTCAAATGCTGGCATAATGGATGACAATCTGGTCCCTACAATGCGACTATGTAGTACTTGAATAGACTGCCAAGAGTGATATCTAAGTCAGTTTACTTGGTCGATCAAAGTCCCTCTATTTCAAATCACTGGTTAGGATGGCGACTCAAATGACAGGCGCACAATATCTAAGGTACACCTATTTGTGTATCCTGTGGTCAACCAAACCCTTATGTGGGAGTAGACGGAGATATCATGTGAAAATGAAGAAATAGAAATGATCAAAGTACTCTGGATAATATTCAAAATTAGCTATAGTTGCCTCGATCAGTTCAATCTTATAAACATAGTAAAGTGAAAGCGTGTTCTCCAGGAGTAAATAAAACAAGAAAATGAAGTATGTTATGCTAACAAAAGAGCAAATCTCCTAGTCAAAGTGGACTATATGAAAAGCAAAAGTTGGAACACCAACTACAAAAAGTAGGTAGACATATGATGGAGAAAACAGGAGAGAGGCCTTGTATTGCTTCTTAATGGTTCCCAACATTGTTTGTTTCGTCAACTGCATTTGGACCATGCATCTCATCCATATCATTGGCCGTGATCTTGTCATTAGCGTCATCTTTGTGGTCGACCTAACTTGTGTTGAGAGTATCATCCATACCATGAGCTCCACTTGCATGAGTAGTCTTCTTAACACCGGTGGTTTCATTAGTGTCAACATCTTTCTCTGCATCATCAGCTTCGATTGCATCAGCAACCTTACCTACAGCATCAGTTTTGTTCATGTTGTTAGTTTCATAGATACTACCATTATTCAAGTAATAGATTTTACCTGTAACACTCGCCCTGTTGGCCTTGTCGACTTCGTGAACGTTATCAGCATCATCCGCCACATTGGTGTCGTCGACTGCCTTAGTGTGTGAAGTGGAGGTGCTCCCTTGTATCTGGATGAGTGGGTCACTAGAAGGGTGAGTGCTTGGCTTTTCATTCGTCATGCCTTCTTCTTCATCTGGAACCTCGTCGTCGAGTCTCATCCAAGATAAGTCAAGGTTAGGGTATTTTCTCTTAAACTCTTCACGACAAAATTCATACCCATCAACATAACCGTCATCGTTAGCTCTGGCGATCTCCACCTTCAGTTTTTTAATCTCTTTGTTCAACTCAAAAACTCTTCTCTCGGCTTCTCTAGCCCTATTTTTCTCAAAATCCTTGGATTGGATTAATAGTCTAGCTTGGAACTCTTGCTCTCTAAGGTTGTCTTTTTCTTCTATGAGTGCTGCAATATATCCCTGGTTTTTCTGCCTGGCATTGATTAAGTCATTTGTGAGTTCACCAACTTTTTGTTGGGCAATAAAGAGTTCTTCAGCTGTCTTTTTCTTAGTTGCCTCGACTTCTTCCTTTAGTTTTTCTATTTCATTTTTCAAGACATCGACCTCTTTATCACTTTTTTCAACTCGAGAAAAGCAATCATGGGCGTCCCTTCGGTGTTGCTCCAATATGAAACTTGCCTGCTGGATAAAGGTTAAGTTATTGAGAGAATTGTGAAAGGTGTACACAAAGTAAAAAGAGGAAAAATGCAAACCTGTACTATCAACTCTTGAGCCTGGTTGTACGCCTTATGCCAAGAGAACTGATCGACCTTTTGGGCAAATCCCTTGGTTACAAATTTCTCTGATCGACGAACTAAAGGAAGTAGATGCCCAATCTCTTCAACTTTCTCTGATGTGGGATGGGATTTTATGAAACTCTTAGGGGAGACTGTCTTGCCTAAACTTTGGTCGACCAGGGTGGATTCTTCATATATCGATTCAGTGTTAGCTTTTCTTACCTTAGGATCAATTGTACTCCTTCCTTGGGAGACTATTAGGGTAGTCGATGGAGCAATGTCAACAAGGGCACTTGAATTAGGGGCTGGGTTTGTAAAACCTAACTGAGACCTGGTCGACCGACTGATATGCTTCTTCTTAGGTTGAATAACCTTTTCTCCTTGGTCGACCGGAGCTGGTAAATTATCGCCCCCCTTTTCTCCAGTGTCAGCAATGGTCCCCTCTACCAAAGCCTTTCTTTTGGTGGCCCTGTTATGGCCAGATGCATCTCGCACAACCTGCTCTCCTGATGCCTTTGCAACGACCCTCTTTGCCAAGATCCTACTACGCTTGGGGTCAACCTTACTAGCAACCTCATGGGAGGCCTTGCTCATCTCAACGCTGCGATCTGCTTTTGGAGAGGTTGATCCTAATGGTGAGTAAAACAAAGGCAAGTTGATATGAATAAAGCAGGCTAAACAATGTTCTAAAAGAAGGGGGAACAAGGAAAAGATATTTACCTGTTGGATCTGCATTCTCTTCGAACTCGTCGTAATTTGAGTCGACCAGCCCAACTCTGACAAGTGTCTTAATTCTTAAGAGGTAACCTTGCTTCCTTTTGTTGTCTGGAATGCTGAGCACATCGGTGATGCGGTTTAGTGCCTCAGCACCTAATAATGGTTGAGTGGTGCTAAAATCTGAAAGGGAAAGGTATAGTTCGGAAGAGTCAATAAAGATATGATGATGATATAAGCTTAATGAAATATTTGTGCCTAACTTGGGAGTTGAAATTTCTCTCCACATAATATGTCTCCTTGCCCTCAACCAAAGTTTGGCCCCAATTGCCGCTCACAAAAAACCATGGCTCCTTCCAATTATCGTTGGATGTGGGGTTATCTAAGACAACTGTTCCCACATTACTCCATGTACCCACATAAAACCATCCCTTTGTTTTTGGGTAGGCTTTCATAAGATATAAGTAAAAAAACTCCTCAATGGTAATTTCTGGAAATTTCTTCATTTTCCATAAAGCATAGCAACCACTAAGTGCGCGCCAGGCATTAGGACCTAGTTGAGCAGGGGCAACGCCTAAAAGATGGAGCATACGCCTAAAAAATGGTTGAATAGGAAGTCTAAGACCATACGAGAAACAAGTGGAGTAAAGAGTTACATGACCAACTGGTGGATGACTAGGTCTCTCCCCTTCCCTAGGCAAGCTAAGAAAAATGTCCTCCGGTATGTGATATTGTCTTATAATCTCTTCCAAGTCTTTCTCCTCTAATGTAGTGGGGGTCCCATTGATGGACCAATCCATATGAGGATCACGAAAGGCCTGACTCCTCCTAAGTCTGCTTGCGCCTGATTTCCTTATGGGAGGAGAGTCTACCTCGTCGACGCCCCTTGAGGGTCCCTTTTTGGATGCTAAATGTTTGGTTCTAATGGCTTTAGCTATATCAGGGGTTTCAGAGGCTCCTATTTTGGCATCACTCATTGTTAAGGTCTTCCTACTCAATGATACACTATTAGTTGAGGAATCCGCACCATTAATTTTCTACAAAGCTCCTGAGTGCTAACTTCAACCTCTAGATTAACAAACTTCGCATGCGTGAAAGATTTAAGACCTGGAGAATTATTTTTTTTAAATTAGTTGGGGTGACCATGACTGAAAGTGATTAACAAGCCATAGATGGAGGAATCCTACTCAACTCAAGTAGCATTACAAGCAATGTCAAGTGCAGGCCGAAACTTACCAAAAAAGAAAATTGTGCGAAGCATCAACAACAGGGTCTCTATCTCTCCAATATTACAAAGGAAAATATCCGTCAAATTGTATGAATTCGATCGAAGATTACAAACCTGATTCTCCAAGAACAGTGAATCCGGATAGACATGTCGTGGAAAGTTAAGTTTTAAAGGAGCCAACTGTAACAGCAAGGATACCCGAATGATGTCTTCGATGTCGCTATCCACTTGGTATTTCCCTTAACAACACCTGGAAAGGAAAAAAAAAAAAGAAAAAGGGAAAAAGAAGGGAGTTCAAGACCGCTTGAAACTTGGTAAGCAAGGTGGATCGTAACATGCTAAGCCGAAATGGTTCACATTGCGAATCCAAAAGGTAACTAATGCTTCTCCAATTTCCTCCGATTTTCCATTATAATAATGAATTCAGTTGGAAAAGTAAAGCATGCATGCATGAGATAGGAATAAAGATTGCAAAATATTTAAAGGAATTATTCAATTGACAATTCAAGATTTGCCGTGTGGAAATTAAGCAAACTTGGTTGGATTTATTTAGAAGCAATCATGGCGCACATGCATGGAGATATAGTAAAGAGGGCTTGTGTTTATAGGATTTTTCAAGGATTGGGAACGAAATGCATGTGATTGGAATAAAAAAAAAAAGGCGTGCAAGTGTTCAGAGGGTGTTTTCATTTTATAATATGAAATTGGCTTAGTGGCCAACAATCCTTATTGGAATCACCTTATTCACTGCAAGTGATTAAAGATTCAGAGAATTGAATGGTTAATAAAGCAAGGTTGAGCACAAACCGTGTCATTCAAGAGGCTGCCGAACTGTTCCAGAAAGCTGCACACACTCCGTCTAAAATCAGCTTGATTAATCTACACCAAAAAAAGGTTGCGCGACAAGTTGGATATACTTACGCTCACGAATTAAGTAAATCATGTTTGGAGTGGTTTTCACGCAAGAAATATTGAAAAGAGTTGTGGGGCTCTCCCAAGTCCATACGAAGAAGGGAAATTGGAATTGGAAAATTTTAGATGCTGTGAAACAAGTAATGGCTGATTGGAAAATCACGCAACTCTCCACCTTCCTAATGTGCCTTTGAATTTTGGGAAAGCATTACACAACTCTCCACCTTCCTAACGTGCCTTTGAATTTTGGGAAAGCATTACACAACTCTCCACCTTCCTAATGTGCCTTTGAATTTCGGGAAAGCATTAAATGAGATGGATCCTCATGATTAAGATTTGTCCTCCAAAAAAAAAAAAAATCAAGTTCCAATAAAAACTGAAGTTTTATATTGGAACTTGGGGGGCTAGTTGTTGGATGAAAAATTAGGATGACCAATAAAATTAATTTTTCAAGCAACATCACCAAGACATACAATTTTTTCTTGGACTTTTAATTGAATAGCTGGGTCCTTTATTCTACATGGTAGCATAACTCCTGGGATGATGGATCCTTCGTTATCGGTTTGGTCGATAAGGACTTTCTCATTACTCCTATTATTGAGAATTCCTGGTTGACTAGATAACTATATAACAAGCATCTTGTTTGGTCGACAAGGACTTTGTCATTACTCTTATTATTGAGAATTCCTGGTTGACTAGATAACTACATAACAAACATCTTTGGTCGACGAAGGATACGACTTTCAATTTTCATAGCTCCAAGTGTCATAGTCAACCTCCTTGCATGCAGCGTGGTGTCAACAAAAATCCATGCACCTCGCCACATATCGACCATGCTGCATACACCTCGCTATCTGTCGACTATGCTGCATACACCTCGCCACCTGTCCATCATGCCGGATGCACCTCGCCACACGTAAGCAATCTCGCCTATAAATGTAGTCTTCCGTTGCAAGACAAGGTTTGGGAACAATTTCTTTCCCTTAAATTCCTCTCCCTCTCTATCCCATTTCTCTCGGGTCGACCAGAAATTCTTGTCCCATAATCAATCTCTGACTTGAACGTCGGAGGATTATCGCCGGTAACACCACCGGTGCCTCTGACCCTTTATTCTCTGCTTGTGTGCAGATTGTATGATCTACTGAGCCTCACAACAACTACCTTGAAGGATCCTCTCCTTCTCCACACACTCAATCACCGCCTTCTGGTTGAGTCAAGTCCCACAACAAATACAAATTTTACTGCTGAGCTGGAAGTCGACCAATTTTCGGCATCAACAGCTAGTAACGTTACCAATGGGCTTTTATATGAGGCAAAGGTTTGATCGATTTGAGAAAGATTTTGAAAAATACCTCCCATCAATTGCAGCACTAGAATCATCTCTTTCCTTTCCTCTAGTTTTCTCCATTTTGGCAGATCTCAAACTTCTTAACTCAGAGATAGGTCGTATTGCTCTCTCTTCTTTAGTTATAGGCAACATAATAAGTTGGCTTATTTCTCCGATCGTTGTTTTCCTCTTGGGCGGATTGGAATTACCACATCGAAAAGTTCCACACAAACATGCAACTCTATTAAAAAACCTTGCCTTTGCAATCTTTCCATTAGTCACTGCTTTTGTTCTACGACCAATAATGTTTTGGATGATGAAGCAAACCGAAGAAGGAAAATCCCTAAAGCATGGACATGTTTTGGCTATCAATATGATGGTCCTTGGAATTGCTTTTTGTGGGGATTTCTTGGGAGTTGGTCATTTATATGGACCTTTAGTCTCGGGATTCTTCACCCCTATTACATCACCCATGGGACCTCAGTTACTAGAAAAAATTCAATACTTTGTTTGGGCAGTGTTTGTGCCTTGTTTTATGATAAATATGGGTAGACGTATTGACTTGTATAGAATAAGATTTCATGCTTTATTGGCTGTTAACGTCTTTGCATTGGTCTGTAAGTTGGTGAAACTTTTTTCCATAATCATTCCATCACTCTACTACCAAATTCCTTTTATGGATACTCTTTCACTTAGCCTAATTCTAAATTGTCGAGGCATCTATGGAACTCAAGGTATACTACTCGACTAGAACCAAAAAAATTGATTCTACTTCCTTATTTCGTGTAATTCAATATATGTGTGTTTCTAATTAATTGCTTGTACATATTTTGTAGGCATTAACAGAAGAAAGCTTTAGTATTATGGTCATAACAACAACATGGTATTCTATTCTTTTAGTACCATTGTTGAGACTTGTTTGCAACAATTCGAAAAAGCATGCGGCCTACAATAAACTCAAGATCCAACATTGTGAACTACATGCTGAGTTTCGCATCCTTGCATGCATTCATGAAGCTGATAACATCCCAACCATTCTTAACAACTTACAAATCTCCAATCCCCCACAATGTTTTGCAGGAGTCTATGTTATGAACTTGGAAGAGTACATTGGACGATCCTTACCTTTAGTCATCCCTCATAAATTAGAACAAGTAGCATCTTTCAAGCCTGCAAAAATTGACCCCATAATTAATGCCTTTCACCATTACGAGAAGCAAAATATAGGCTTCATCTCGGTCCAATGCTACACAGCTATTGCTCCTTATGCTTCAATGCATGATGATATTTGCTCGATGGCTTATGAAAAAAGTGTTTTTTTAATAGTTATTCCATTCCAAAAAACAAATCGTCCATTCATTAGAAAAATTATAAAAAATGTTCTTAAAATGGCTCCTTGCTCTGTCGGGATCATGTATGATCATGGGATGTTCATAAATTTTAGACCCATTTCATCACGCCAACTGATGGTAAATGTGTGTGTACTTTTTCTTGGGGGGCCTGATGATCGTGAAGCTCTAGCATATGGTGAGCGAATGGTCAAAAATCCCAAAATTAAATTAACTATCATCAGATTCATGGTTCTAAATCATTGTATTATAGATTTGGAAGAAGAAAATAATGACTTGAACAAGATCAATGATTTCAAAATTAGCAATACTGAGAACAAAAATGTTAAGTATATAGAGCACAGTGTGACAGAAGCATCTGACACAGCAAAGATTCTTCATTCTATAAGCAATGATTTTGATCTTATATTGGTTGGAAGAAGACATGATGTCCGATCACCAATATTGTTTGGGCTAGCAGAATGGGTAGAGATTGAGGAGTTGGGCGTGGTCGATGATTTATTAGCTTCTTCAGATTTTAAGGGTAATGCATCACTGATGGTTATTCAACATCAAGCTTGCTAGGTTGAAGAATTTTTTAATTAAAGAACTAGTTAATTAGACTAGTTATTATTAGAATACTATCTTACATGTAATTTATGGTAACGCATGGTATCAATTTAGTTCGTATAATTATTATATACATGAATGATTCTCAAGATATATATTTTTGAGCTATTAGTGTCAAGTTAATTTACACAAGTGATATTTCATTTCATAATATTATTGTTAAATATATTTGAGAAATGATCGAGTGTTAGATGCGCAATAATTATTTGGACATTATTTGAAATATAAAATTAAATAAAAATAAACTAAAATATTTAATTTTGTGCATACCTTGATCTATGCTAAATTACTAGATTTATAGGGACGAATTTCTCAATCTAATTTTAGTTCTTGCTTTCCATCAAAATAGGCTAGCAATTATAAGACAACTTCTCCAATAACTGAATGATTGACTTGAAAATTACCCATTTGGAAAACTTAATTCATATGATATAAACTAAATTCAGCAAAATAATAATAACATATCTTTTTTTTTTGGAAAAGTTACTTAGTAATATAGATCCAAAAAATTATAATGTACAAAAATCCGAGGGGCATACCCAAGAATTACAACTAGGACGTAAAGTCCAAGATAAAAAAATAACAGCCACAAGCGGCAAAAAGCAAAGCAAAGATCACAAATGGCCTTAACAACATGAAATAAAGGCCACAGGCGGCCTGAGCAAAGCAAGATTTTCAATGACCATAAATAGCCTAACAATTAAAGGAAAACAAAAAAATGATCACAATGGTGCAAACATAAAGAAATAGAAAAAAAAATCAAGTATGATTAAGTAAAGCCTTAATCCTACTTGTTCTTCTCCTTCTTACTTTCTTTACTGGAGTACTCGGGGTATTCAAATGAGTATGATCAATCCTATCAGGTTGATCCTCATCACTTACCCTATTCAAAGGCTCAAAACGAGAGGGAGAAAACATAGGAGGTTGCCCTGTATTTATCCGTCTTGACGAAACAGATGCCTCATGATTTGTAGAACACTGGATGGAACCCAATAGCCTACCTTGGTTAGTCGCAAATGGAGAAAAAGAGTCAGAATCTGATACTGACTCTGTACTCAAAACTGTAGCAGCCTTAAAGGGCACATCATGTGTTATAAAATTTGTTGGAAGAGTAACAGCTTTCAAATTCTCAGCGACCTTGGCCACTTCTTTACCCTTATGCAAAGGGGCGCTAACAGAGGTATTTGCCTCATTCTTGTTACCCTTATTCAAAGGGATGCTAAGAAAGGTATTTGCTATTACTATTCACGAACCCGATTAGATTGTTCCTCAGGTTAAACACTGTAACTTTGCTTCTTGGCCGCCACCCTGATTCCTCTCAGATTATCGATATAAAGAGTCGACGACGACTTCACAAGCCCGCCTTTGGTGCCTGGTTTGCTTTCGTTTTCCATCTCTTTTTATGAGGTTTTCATTGTGTTGATTTGTGATTCTGGTGATGGATCCACCCAAGTTAACTGCCAGTTCTTGGGCTGATAAAATTAAGATCACTGATTCGAGCACCCGTTGCAAATTGAATCCGGTTACCCCCAAGCAACCGTGTACAATCCTTGAGATCCCGGATGAGATCGTTGATGAGAATGTGGCTGAATGGCGTAGATGTCTCTTTGGCTTCTTTCCGGGATTTTCGATGCCCTTTCATGCTGCACGCTCTATGGCCATGCGTGCTTGGAAAGCTAGCGGTCTACAGGACGTGCGCTCCACAGTTAATGGATATCTCGTCTTCCGTTTTCGAACTGAGGATGAGGTTCATGCAATCATTGATCGCGGTCCTTGGTTGTTTAGAACCATGGCAACCGCATTTGAATCTTGAACTTTCTGGTACTGAAATGCACCCAGTTTGGGTCCATCTGTATGACCTGCCGTTTTCTTTGCGGACAACAAAAGGCCTTGCCATGGTTTCAAGCATGGTTGGAGAACCTATCTCTTGCGACAAGATGACTTCTGATCTTTCCAGATTGGAGTATGCGAGGGTATGTGTTTGGCTGAATGCAAATTACCCTCCAGTTAAGAACTTCGAGATCAGATGTAAGCTCTCTTCCGAGCCCATCCAAATCTGAATTGAGTATGAGTGGCTTCCAAAGCATTGCCTTGAATTTTGCTCCTTTGGTCATCAATGTTCGGATCCAGCAAAGACTTCAGGTAAGGATAAGAAAGAGGCAAATAATAATAACATATCACTCACAAGAAAAATCTGTTGACCCAGGTATGGCAACCCAAGAGGGGGAGTGAATTGGATTTTTATTTATCAAAACGGATTTAGAAAACTTTTCTTGAAAGATCAAAATTAGTTCATTCTTTCTTTGAAAATAAAGGTGAAGAAGATGAAATTAGAATTTATCAAAGATGCAATCAAAAGAATAATAATGATGAACAATCACAAGTGAAAGTAAATGTAAAGAGGAAAGGGATAGAGAGAGTGCAAACTCAATTTACGTGGTTCGGCAAACCTTGCCTACGTCCACGGGCTCCTAACTCCACGAGCTAAGCTTTCCACTAAGTTGTAGAAATCTTTACAACTTGTTTGATGAACAACCTCACCAAGACTTTTTCTTCCAACTCTTGATAACACCACACCAAGAGTTCTTCTGGATGAACAACCTCACCAAGGCAACTTCCTTCAACCCCTGATAACACCACACCAAGAGTTCTTCTTGATGAACAACCTCACCAAGGCAACTTCCTTCAACCCTTGATAACACAACACCAAGAGTTCTTCTTGATGAACAACCTCACCAAGGCAACTTCCTTCAACTCTTGATAACACACAACAAGAGTTCTCTCAAGGATAACTATTATCCTTTACAATAATATCTCACTCTCACCACAATACAAGAACAAAGATAATTTTTTACAACAAAAGTATAACTCTCTTCAAAGAGTAGATAAATAATATAAAAGCTCTCTAGACTTGATATTTCTCTTACCTTTTGCTTGATAAAATGCTTCTTTTGCACTGCTTGAATGCATGGGAGAATGGCTCCTTTTATAGGCAAATGAGATGAACTTAATCAAGTGAAGACACCAACTCCAAATTTTCTGCCCACCATAAAAACCGTAATCTTGTCTTCCATTTTTGTCAATGTTCCGTTTGAAATTTGAAAATCTGCAAAACATAAAAGATTTGCACATTTGAATAAACTTTCCAACGCATTAAGAATCAAGTCATTTGGATATCTGTAGCTCAAGATATGGCCAAAACACCATTCAGTGCGCATGTGACTTGATTTTTCTTTCTTGTGTCAGTCCACCAAATTGAATGATAATTATGTCAGCCTTCCTTTTGAAATTTGAATTTCTTCAAAACATGAAAGATCTTCATATTTCAGCTGTGAGTTGATTTTTCTTCTTTGTGTCAGTCCACCGAATTGCATGTCAATTATGTCGGCCTTCTGTTTGAAATTTGAATTTTTTCAAAACATATGAAATGTTCTTCATTAAGTCATCTTTCCAATGCTACAAGAATCAAGTCATTTTGATTTTTCTAGCTCAAGATATGTCCAAAGGAGTATTCGGTGCTCATGTCAGCTGCTTCCATTTGTCTTTCTATTTGCATGATGATTTGGACAACCTTGCACTTGAAATTTGAATTTCTTTAAAACATATGAAATGTTATAATTGAGTAAGCTTTCCAGAGGCTCAAGAATCACATCATTTGGATATTTGTAGAGAGATATATGACCAATTGATTGAACATTGCTCATGTGTCACATTCCTTGAGTCAATCCTTGTTCTTAAACTTTGGTGCTTTTAACATGTAGTCTTCTCCTTAGCTTCAATACTTCATTTTAATAAGCCTCTTCTTGATTTTATAATTATTTTAATGATCTTACTCTTGCACATAAATAAACATGTTAGTAAATCTCAATGAATCAATGTGTATTGTTATCATCAAAATTATCATTTAGCCTTAGGCTAACAATCTCCCCCTTTTTGATGATGACAAACCATTGATTGCTTTAAAATAATATCTAAAATCAAGAATGAAAATAAAATCAAGAATAAGCAAAAAGATGGCACTTGTTATGAATATAAGCAATCCAACAATTTCTCCCCCTTTTGTTATCATCAAAAAATGTAATCAAATTAACTACTCCCCCTAAATATATTCTCCCCCTTAACATATGCTACCATTCAAAGATTATCATATTAAAGTAAAATTAAGACATATCCAACATGCCTAATTCTCTTCTAATTATGCAAAATCTATCTCGACTAAGGGGTTTAGTAAATATATCGGCTAATTGTTTATCGGTGGGAATAAATTCTAACGAAATATTACCTTTCTGCACATGATCTCTAATAAAATGATGTCTAATCTCTATATGCTTAGTCTTAGAGTGTTGTATGGGATTTTTTTGTTAAAGGTTAGATGGCACTTGTAGTGTCATCTTATTGGATGGGTGATATGATCAAAGTACCACACCATAATCTTTTAAAATTTGTTTCATCCAAAGAAATTGTGCACAACAACTTCCTACTGCAATATACTCGGCTTCTGCGGTTGATAATAGAATTTTGTTTTTCTACTAAACCATGAGACTAATGCATGTCCTAGAAAATGGCAAGAGCCACTAGTGCTCTTTCTATCAAGAAGACTTTCAGCAAAGTCCGCATCGGAATAACTAATTAGATCAAAATTATCACACTTAGGATACCAAAGACCTAGATTTATGGTTCCAAGAAGATATCTAAATAACCTTTTGACAGCCTTAAGGTGAGATTCCTTTGGACAAGATTGAAATCTAGCACACATACACACACTAAACATAATATTAGGTCTACTAGCATTTAAATACAAAAGAGAGCCAATCATACCTCGATACTTTGTTACCTGAACATCTTTTCCTTTCTCATCTTTGTCAAGCTTGGTTAATGTACCCATAGGTGTGTTATATGTCCTTGAATTATCCATGCCAAACTTCTTGAGAAGATCTCTTGTGTATTTAGCTTGATTAATGAAGATCCCATCTATTGATTGCTTGATTTGAAGTCCAAGGAAGAAATTTAATTCTCCCATTAAGCTCATTTCAAATTATTGTTGCATGCACTTGAAAAATTCCTCACACATAGAGACATTAGTAGCACCAAATATAATATCATCAATATAGATTTGAACAATTAATAAATCATCATTTTTTGTTTTAACAAAAAGAGTAGTATCAACTTTTTTTATTTCGAAACCATTATCAATGAAAAATTTGCTCAATCTATCATACCATGCTCTTGGTGCTTGTTTCAAGCCATAAAGTGCCTTTTTGAGTTTGAAAACATGGTTGGAAAATCATGATTTTGAAAACCAAGAGGTTGCTCGACATATACTTCCTCCATAATGTAACCATTTAAAAATGCACTTTTGACATTCATTTGATATAATGTAAAATTTTTATAACATGCAAATGCACACAACATTCTAATGGATTCTAATCTAGCAACCGGTGCAAAGGTTTTCTCATAATCAATACCTTCTTCTTGATTGTATCCTTGAGCAACAAGTCTAGCTTTGTTTCTAATAATGGTGCCATTTTCATCTATTTTATTTCTAAAAATCCATTTAGTACCTATAATAGAATGATTTTTGGGTCTAGGGACTAATTCCCAAACTTGATTTCTTTCAAATTGATTCAATTCTTCTTGCATAGCCAAAATCCAACTTTCGTCATTTTCGGCTTCTTTAAAAGATTTTGGTTCAAATTGAGAGACAAAAGAAAAATGATTACAAAAGTTCTTAAAAGAAGATCTAGTTTTCATACCTTGTGATGGTTCACCAATAATGAGATCTTTAGGGTGAGCTTTTGCATACCTCCATTTCTTTGGTAATTCTTGGGAAGAATCATTTACTTCCTCAAGCTTTTCTTGTTGAAGTTGTAATTCATCTTGGCTCTTTTCATCAAGCCTTGATTCCTTGATTTGCCTTTCTACCTCAACAATATCATCATCTAAATTCTTTGAAGAAATAACATTAGTTTCATCAAATTCAACATGCATAGATTCTTCAATATTAAGAGTCTTTTTGTTAAAAACTCTATATGCTTTACTATGGTTGGAGTAGCCAACAAAAATTCCAACATCGGCTTTTGCATCAAATTTTTCAAGGTTATCCTTCGTGTTTAAAAATAAAACATTTACATCCAAAAACTTTAAAAAATCCAATGTTGGGTTTTCTTCATTTCCAAAGTTCATAAGGAGTTTTCTTTATTAAGCTCTAATATGGACTCTATTGATTATAAAGCTGCCGTATTAACGGCTTCGGCCCAAAAATATTTTGGCAATTTATTTTCAAGTAACATGGTCCTAGCCATTTCTTGGATAGTCCTATTTTTCATCTCAACAACACCATTTTGTTGTGGAGTTTTAGGTGAGGAAAAATTATGCTCAAAACCATTTTCATCACAAAGATTTTCAAATGCAACATTGTCTACTTCACCACCATGATCACTCCTAATGGACACAATAGAATACCCTTTTTGATTTTTGACTCTTTTTGCAAATTTTGAAAAAGCTTGTATGGCCTCATTTTTAGTTTTCAAGAATAATACCTAAGTGAATCTTGAATAATCATCCACAATAACAAAAACATAATACTTTCCACCAAGGCTTTGAGTTCTTGATGGTCCAAATAAATCCAAATGGAGTAATTGTAGAGGTTTATTTGTTGAAATAAATTTCTTTTGTTTAAAAGAAGTTCTCACTTGTTTTCCAAATTGACAATCATCACAAATTTTATCCTTTTCAAATTTTATTTTTGGAAGACCATCAACTAAATCATTTTTAGAAATTTTTGAAATTGTGTCCATGCTAGCATGACCTAACCTTCTATGCCATAACCAAGCATCATCATTAACAATGAAACAATTTTCTACATGATCATTAACATCAATATCAATTGTATAAATATTACCACCTCTATTACCAACAAATAATGTCTTATTGTTACTAACATCCTTAATCACACATCTATTAGGCTCAAAAGCAACAAAATATCCCTTATCACACAATTGACTAATGCTTAATCCATCATGTTTTAACCTGAGCAAGCAAAAGCATCTTTATCTAGGTAAAGGAAGGGTTACAATTATCCCCATGTCCGATTTACCCTTCCTTTGGCATTATCACCGAAGGTCACATATCCTCCTTTTCTTCATGTTATCTTTGAGACCTTGGAAGCATCTCCTGGTCATATGCCTTGAGCATCTACTATCTAAGTACCACTTGTGTTTGCCACTTTGTCTCTACAATCAACATTCAAGGAGTAACTTTTTGGTACCCAAAAGTTCTTGGGTCCTTGGGGGTTAGTTATGGTACTTTTTTGAACCCATATTTGTTTCAACTTAGGATTTCTCTTAATATAGCAAGAATGCACTTTGTGTCCTTTTCTTCCACAATAAGTACATGAATGATTAGGATTATTTCTAGAAGATGCATGAGCAAAATAATTTTTAAATACTTTTGATTTTTATGAGTTTTATATCCTAAACCTCTTTTATCAAAAACACACCTTTGGTTTTGTAAAATAGAATTCAAAATTTTTGTGCTTTTTGTAAAACTATCAACAATATTTCTTAAGTCATTATTTTCCTTTTTCAAACTAGCATTTTGTTTCTCCAATTTATCAAAATCCTTTTGTTTTAAAATGTCATTTCAGTTTTTAATAAATGTATTTGACTTTCCAAACTTTCAAAATCTTTTTGCTTTAAAATTTCATTTTCATTTTCTAAAGCTTCATTTATTTCTACCACCTCTTCTAATTGAGATAACATGATTTTTGACTTCTTTTTGAAAGCATTAATTTTTGAATTTTGCTTATCAACTTGCACATGTAAATTTTGGAATGCTTCAAGTAATTCATCATATGAAAGTTTAGGATCATAGTTTCGAATACTACCTCAGCTTCACTTAAAGCATGAAGCACATGTTTGCCACTTCGCAATCTTCTTCTTCGGTGGAGCTAGCTTCACTATCATCCCCATTTGTGGCTTTCATTGCTTTGGATTTCTTGTTTTGACTCTTGAAGTAAGGACAATCCATCTTTACATGTCCCGTTTCTTGCACTCATAGCAAATGACTTGATCATTTTTCTTACTTGCTTTGAGCTTTGCCCTTTGTACTCCCTTCTAGAATTCTTCTTGAATCCTTGGTTTCTTCTAATCATCCTTTTTAGCTTTCTTGTGATGAATGCAAGATCTTCATCATCTCCTTCATCGTCGGACTCATCATCTTCTTTTGTTGAAGATTTGAAAGCGATATTTTTCTTTTTCTTGAAATCTTCTTCATTCTCCTTCAAGGTGATTTCATGAGTCATGAGAGAACCCATAAGTTCTTCTAATGGTAGTTTGGTGAGGTCCTTTGCTTCTTGAATTGCCGTCACCTTTGGCTCCCAAGATTTTGGTAGACACCTAAGAATCTTTCTCACCATTTCAACATTAGAATAAGATTTACCAAGAGATTTCACACTATTAATAATATCCGTAAATCTAGTAAACATTTCAGAAATTGATTCATCCGATTTCATCTTAAAAAGCTCATAACTATGAACTAGCATACTAATTTTGGATTCTTTAACTTGACTAGTTCCTTCATGAGTTACTTCAAGTGTGTGCCATATTTCTTGTGCCGTAGAACAAGTAGATATTCTATTAAACTCATTTCTATCTAGAGCACAATACAACACATTCATAGCTTTAGCATTCAAACTCAATTTCTTTTTATCATCTTCACTAAACTCTTTAGGTTCTTTAAGCATGCATTCCCCATTTTCAATTTTGGTAGGAACAAAAGGTCCTTCCAAAACAATAGACCACAAATCATAATCAAAAGATTTCAAGAAAATACTCATTCTAGTTTTCCAATAAGAGTAATCACTTCCATTAAAAAATGGAGGTCTAGAGATAGAAAGTCCCTCAACATATGAAGTTGAATTAAAAGTTGCCATAGCTCAAAAATCGATTAAGATTTAAAAAATTGAGCAACCTTGCTCTAATACCACTTGTTGACCCAGGTATGGCAACCCAAGAGGGGGGGTGAATTGGGTTTTTATTTATCAAAACGGATTTAGAAAACTTTTCTTGAAAATCAAAATTATTTAACTCTTTCTTTAAGAATAAAGGTGAAGAAGATGAAAATAGAATGCAATCAAGAGAATAGAAATGAAGAACAATCACAAGTGCAAGTTAATGTAAAGAGATAGGGATAGAGAGAGTGCAAACTCAATTTACGTGGTTCGGCAAACCTTGCCTACGTCCACGGGCTCCTAGCTCCACGAGCTAAGCTTTCCACTAAGTTGTAGAAATCTTTACAACTTGCTTGATGAACAACCTCACCAAGACTTTTTTTCTTCAACTCTTGATAACACCACACCAAGAGTTCTTCTTGATGAACAACCTCACCAAGGCAACTTCCTTCAACCCTTGATAACACCACACCAAGAGTTCTTCTTGATGAACAACCTCACCAAGGCAACTTTCCTCAACTCTTGATAACACCAAACCAAGAGTTCTTCTTGATGAAACCTCACCAAGGCAACTTTCTTCAACTCTTGATGACACCACACCAAGAGTTCTTCTTGATGAACAACCTCACCAAGAAAAGAGTTCTCTCAAGGATAACTTTTATCCTTTATAAGAAGATCTCACTCTCACCACAATACAAGAACAAAGAAAATTCTTACAACAAAAGTACAACTCTCTTCAAAGAGTAGATAAAGAATATAAAAGCTCTCTAAACTTGATATTTTTCTTGTTTTTTTTTTTTTTTGCTTGATAGATGCTTCTCTTTTCTTGTTGAATGCATGGGAGAATGGCTCCTTTTATAGGCAAATGAGATGAACTTAATCAAGTGAAGACACCATCTCCAAATTTTCTGCCCACCATAAAAACTGTAATATTTTCTGCCATTTTTGTCAATGTTCCTTTTGAAATTTAAAAATATACAAGACATAAAAGATCTGTATATTTGAATAAGCTTTCCAACGCATCAAGAATCAAGTCATTTGGATATTTGTAGCTCAAGATATGGCCAAAATACCATTCAGTGCTCATGTGACTTGATTTTTCTTTCTTGTGTGAGTCCACCAAATTGAATGATAATTCTGTCAGCCTTCCGTTTGAAATTTGAATTTCTTCAAAACATAAAAGATCTGAATATTTGAATAATATTTCCAAAAAATTAAGAATCAAATCATTTGGATATCTCTATCTTAAGATATGGCCAAAACACCATTCGGTACTCATGTGAGTTGATTTTTCTTCTCTGTGTCAGTCCACCAAATTGCATGTCAATTATGTCAGCCTTCCATTTGAAATTTGAATTTCTTCAAAACATATGAAATGTTCTTCATTAAGTCTTCTTTCCAATGCCATAAGAATCAAGTCATTTTGATTTTTCTAGCTCAAGATATGTCCAAAGGAGTATTCGGTGCTCATGTCAGCTGCTTCCATTTGTCTTTCAACTTGCATGATGATTTGGACAACCTTGCACTTGAAATTTGAATTTCATTAAAACATATGAAATGTTATAAATTGAGTAAGCTTTCCAAAGGCTCAAGAATCACATCATTTGGATATTTGTAGAGATATATATGACCAATTGATTGAACATTGCTCATGTGTCACATTCCTTGAGTCAATCCTTGTTCTTAAACTTTGGTGCCTTTAACATGTAGTCTTCTCCTTAGCTTCAACACTTCATTTTAATAAGCCTCTTCTTGATTTTAAAATTATTTCAATGATCTTACTCTTGCACATAAATAAACATGTTAGTAAATCTCAATTAATCAATGTGTATTGTTATCATCAAAATTATCATGTAGCCTTAGGGCTAACACATCACAGCAGAATAATGATGTAAAGTCATATAGAAAATGGAAATATCAAGAAAGAAGTAATATACTGTTGAATATAAGTTGAATGCAGCATAGAAAAAGGGAATATCACATCATACTGTTGAATATACTGTTGAATGCAGAGAAAGATTGAATCTGCTGATACTCATTCAACACATTGACATCTGCATTCAATATGCATGGAATAAACTTTCCACATTAGTTGTAGCATCCTATTTTTACATTTCAAAGTGAAAAAAAAAAAAGATTCTACATGAAAATTTTTCCACATTCAATTTTCACTATGAGGCTATATTCAATTTTTGCAATTTAGTTTGTGCTGCTGTAACTTTGTATTTCTTTCTATAGTAAACACAGGTTCAATTTGAAGCAATGCACTTCAAAACAAGAAGAACGCAAAATTCATTAACAAATTTCCAACCACCAGTAATGTTGTTTACATTATTTCTATTTCATAGCAATTTGGGGTCAATGTAGCCAGCCGTAAGAGAATTTTAAGACTAATCACAGCTGCAAATAAATTTGCAGCTGTAAAGAAATTACATTATGTGTATAAAGATTTCCAAGACACAAGGCACAGAAATTTGAATGTATGTTTGCTTTTTGTAATGATCCTTTTAGAACAAAAGATAAAAGTTAAGAGATACAATTAAATCAAGAGGCATTATCAAAATTAAAGCACAGGAAAATAGCCTAACTGATGCCAATATCTATATCTATCATGCCCATGAGCATGGACAAATGCACAAGTGAGCATCCTACGGTAAAGGAGACTGCCCATTGAGCAAACTGGGCTAGTAGGAAAATAGATAAATTTGCCAAATAAAATAATAATTCTAAACTCATTGCAGTCCACATTTCACTAAAGCAACATTACAATTCAATTAATTCTCAATAGCAAATCTATTAAACAACTAGAATGACAACTCTTTCATACTTAATTGATCAGTAAAAGATATCCCGAAGATCGATCAATTTCAGCGAGAATGCATAAACAGTCAGTTTTGCCAAACAAGTAGATACTCAAATCATTCAGAAGACAGCTTAAGAACCACTTACAGAGGAGACTTAACACTACTATGGTTCCAGAACCTGTATTGAAGGCCATACCTGACTGGGTTGAGATCCAGCTGATGCAAGAGCAGCATCAGCAGAGTCCAATACAATAGCCACTGTCTTCTCAGCTTTATCAGATGATGATTTTCTCTTCCACAGCCAACCTCGGTGGTCCATCTCAACCCATAAACAATCCATAAACAATAGATATGCAACAACAACTTGCTAACTAATCATTCCTGTAGACATCACCGTAAATTAAAAAATGCCAATAATGAATAAAAACATTGTGATTGAGGCTCCTATACCTAACCATCCATTCTCTTAAGTGAAATTGAAAAAATAATAAGAAGCAGAGTTCAGTTCCCTAAGAATCTCTTGTTGTTCAGTCCATTCCATACTGGCACTAAGATAAGCAGCAAGTATATTTGCCTATTGTACAAATAAATGGAGAAAAGCACCCACTCTTTGATAAGAAGCTGGAAGATGATCCAAATTAAAAGAAACAAGTGCGTAAATCAGTAAAATAGCAAATATTACCTCCAGTAGATGCATTATTTGATCTTGGATAAGTGATACAAGAGGAGAAATCACCAATGTTATCCTTGGACACATAAGTGCAGGGAGCTGAAAGACAACAAAATAGAAATGTTTGATATCCTATGTTTCGAAGCAGAAAAAGTTTAACATCAGAGTTAATAAAATATTAAAATCATAAGAAAACTCTTCCAATAAGAAGCTGAACTTGAAAAAGTTATTTGCCAAAATTTTTATGATGCTGGCACCACTTAGTCTAAGAAAAAAGTTGCGAGGGCACCAGTATGATTGCTCCTAACAATTTTTAATTCTAATCCCTCCTCCAGGTGCAGAATTTTACAAAACAAGGCAATGCAGTAAAGAAATTTATAATACCCAAAAAAATTCTTTGATAAATGTATTTCTTCCGGCCTAATTTTTTTTCCTATCTTTGGTACTTACATATTTGGTTTTTATACACTTCTGTAACAAATCTAAACTGAATTTTCAAAAAACAAAAAGAACACTGATGAAAGAGTATTAGGGGTAGATGGAGGGACTGAACCTGTTCTGTCGAAGCTTCTCTGTCTGTGCTAGACTCAGGTCAGCAGCATTGTCAAGCAGTTCATTTGATATGGCAATCAACTTGTCCTTCATTTCTTGCACATGAATAGCAGCTTCTGGGCAAATCCCTAGCTGTATGAATCTCAAAATCAGGTACATAAGAATAAAAGAAGAATGAGATCAAACTAAGACAGAAAAAGATACAAATGATACGCACACCTTAACTCCATGATTACAGTATTAAAGACACAAAATCAGGTATTAAAAATGACTTCCACAAAACATTAGAAATCTCTATCATTCATATCATTTGGACTTTCCTTCTCCATCTTCTCAACATGCGTGTCCCTAGAAGCACAAAAAATTAAAAAAAGAACACAAGAAAACCACTAACATCTACTCGTCGAATAAAATCAGAATTTAGTAGACGCGCCAAAGTCATCAACTGTAAAAGTTAAATCCTTCCCTCAAAATGCAAGTAAACAATCAATATGCATAGGAAAAGCTCACCTTAGCTTCACGAGTCAAGTAAGTAAGAAGTAGTAAGGCTTCATTTCTAATCACCTATAAGGTAAACCACGAGCCTAATCACAAAATAAAAACTGAAAAATAAAAATGAGACAATAACAACGAAGAGTATAAAAGAATCATAACTATTTCATTATAAACAATCATAACTATTTCATTATTTCCCTTTATAAAGTTCCATGCAGAAGATATTCTTACGTTGCATAAACCACACCTCACATACGTTGGTGAAAAACAAATGCACATAAATGGGAAAACTAAAATAAGAGGCCCTTGAAGGTTACATCATCAAAAGCAAGCCTATAATAACAAGATTTATACCTCGCGATCCATGAGCATATCCATATGCCGAGTTATACCACGAGGTATGATGAGAATGGCTTCCTATAACCTGAAGTGGAACTCAGCAAGGGTCTCTCTCTAAAAAAATTCCAAAAATATTGGTACAGAGGAAAGAAAAATTGCTCTATAAACCATACCTATTTAGAGAATTAGTGAGAAGGGCTATCAAAATTTGAAGAGTGTAACATCTTACATAGAAATCTTCCTCAGACTACAAGAGGGGAAGAAATGAAATGAAAAACAAATCAACCAACAATACATGTAAATATCAATCCGTAACATGCCGTAATATGTTAAAAATGTTCCAAATCAGTATAGTGAAATACTCACCAACAAATGTTCACAGTAGTAAATGAATCAAACTATAACTGAAAAGAAGAAGTAGAAGCCCACCTGATTCTATAAAAGATCATATCACATTCAACACATAACAATTCAAAATTGTTTAAACTAATCAATTATAGCAGTTAACTTATAGCAGTTACCCGTACCCTCAACCGCTAAAATGAACAGTTCATGAAAGGGAACACAAGCACAACATTATTATGGGCATCCACTTGAGCAAAGCAAAGTAGTAGAAAGATGCTTAAGGGGTGGTATTCAGTTGTCAGTGTGATCTATGAACTCTTATTTGCTCATTTTGTTGATCAAGACTAAACAAGCTAATATACAGAGTTGTGAAAGTGATTCTGTGAAATCATTAAAAAAATTCCATCAGAGTCCTAAGGCTGAAAACAAAAAATACCAAAGAAGTCCGAGACCTAAATATGCAAGTACAAGATTGTTACCAACGACAAAGCTATAAAGCAAATTCTTCCAACCCCACTGTGAACAGAATTCAATCCTAATACCCTCTTCAATGCGCAAAATGGACCAACAAACTGAAATAATTAATATTCAACTGCATCACCAAGCTTATTAGTATTAATGCAATTCCAAATAAATGCTCAGCTATGAGATCCCAGGTTAATACAACTTAATGGAAGGACTACAACCTCATACCAATAGACAGCATTCAATTCTTTATTGAGCCTGGGGTGGAATCACCATCATTACACATTCATTGTAGGTTTGGCTACTGGTCTAGCAGACTCGGAGACAACTCCAGACCTGGAAAACGAAACCAGGACTTTCTGTTCAAATGGGCCATTCTGTCCGAATTGTTAGTCTTCTCAATGAAGTCATAGCACTACACATCTCTTTTAGAAAGAGACTCCTAATTAAACCATGTTTCTCAATTCAATGGTTTACAGAATAGTAATTGTTTTTGAATATATATATATATATATATATATATCACAGGAGTCAAGCTATCCTTATAGGGTGATGCAGTACTACTAAGTAACTTTTTGTTATTTGCAATTATTATTAAATAACTCAATATACCATTATCAAAAAACTGGACAACTAAAATGTTTATTCAAAATAAAAGGACACCTAAATCTCAAATTCAAAATATACAACCCAATCACTATCAGAAGTTAGTAACTAGACCAGTTATCAGTTACTGGATGATACTTTACTAGGATCCATCATGTTTTTTACAAAAAAAAAACAAGATTGAAAAGAAAAAAAAAAGAATGATGCACCTACTATACAAGTGGAATAAAATTTGACTGTTCACTATTAAGAGGGACTCATAGTAGATGAGCATCTAGAGGGACTCATGGTAGATAGGCATCTGAAGAAGTGCAGGCCAATTCTTGAGAATTTAGACTACATTTTAGTACTAACACCTTGGCCATCAGCCAAGTGTTTGGATACCCAGTGCTCGGTGATGACTATCAAAATTTTCTAAATTCATTGAAAAAAATATATATATAAATTACAGACAAAAAATATATAAATTACAGACAACAAAATTCATCCCAAACTACAGAAATTCATTCATCAGAATTTAACGTCCTTTTACCCTTAAACTCTTTATCATTTGGTATTTGACCATGTAGACAGATGCGTAAGTCACTTTACAGTAGTCGTTGATGGAAGTAATTTTTATACAAGTCTCAGAATTCATCTCTGCCAACAAAAAGTGTGAATCAGAAAGTAGAATTGAATCCAGGATATTAAAAAAATATAAGCATGTTTAAATTGTCGTCAAAGCTCTGTTGGAAGAAAAACAAAAGATACATTAATGCAAACTAGACAAATTAATCAGACATTTGGAACTCACAAATATGGGAACATATTCCTATTTTATACCGAAAAACTTTAGGTTTGAGCACTTATAAATTGCAAAACTGCCAATCTTCAATATTAAATTTGATGATCATAAAAGTCTATAAGATTACTTAAAATCGAAAGTACAAAACTTAAACAAAACTTGCAGCTACAAAGTAGAAAAAAGAAAATGAATTTACAACACAGAACTTGTAACAAGACTCCACCTAATTGCCTACTTTTTGCCGTGTTCCATAGCTTTATCACATGTAATAACTTATCTATTAATATGTATACATAATTATTGTTCAAATTCAATCTATTAATATTTATATCAATGAAATCATAAAAATTAAACAAGAAATCAAGAAATTAAATCAAAAGAGAGGAAGAGAGACAAACCTGAGTGAGAATGACGGACGAGCAGCCACGTCTGGCAAAGCTGGAGGGACGACGAGAGGGTGCAGTCGTGGACCCTAGTGGCGAGTCGTGTGAAGAGGAGGAGCGTGCAGCGCAGCCGTGGACCGTGGTGGCAACTCGAGACGACAGACGCGCTTGTGGCTGCAAGTGAACGAGGAAGGCGAAGGCCAAGCTTGAAGAGGGTCACGTCCAAGTAAGGGGGTATAAGCTAGCCAGCGACGGTGGACTAAAACCAGCTCACAGACTGTCACGGTGCAACGACGACATGGACAGAAGAGATCCAGAGAGAAGGTGCTGAGGTTGGCGGGTGTGGGTTAGGGATTTGAGATTGGGGTGTGAAGGCCTTGCGTTTTGGGAATGAGGGGCAGTAAAATATTTGTGTTTTGCCCACCAAAACGACACCGTATCTCTTTTTTTAAATATATTGATAAATTTAATTTTTTTCTTATTTATACTTTGTGTATTTAGATTTTAAATTTTAATAAATTTATATTTAACCATTAAGTTATATTATTTAATTTTTTATTATTTATAATTTTTTAGCTAAAGATTTTAAATTCTAATATATCTATATTTAACCATAAAATCATATTTTTTGAAAAAAAAATATTTATATTACTATTTTAATTTCTTAATAATTATCTAATAAAAAATAAAATTGCTATAATTTTACATAAATTTTAGAATTTATATATTTGTCACAATTTAAAAACTGCGATAAATATATGATTGAATAAAGACAAATAATGAGAAATATGATAAATAAGTATGTTTGACTTCTAAACCAATGTTATACTTCTCACTTTTTAAAAAAACCGCCAAATAAAGAAAATGCAAAGTGACAAATATAAAAAATATTCTTGTAGTGGTGGCTGTGTGGGGGGTCAGCTGTGGTTGTGGCGGTGGGAGAGCAAAGGTTGAAAGATGAGAAAGAGACACAGGGAGAGAGAGAAGAAAATGAATTCTCAAGTGATGAAACGAAGTGCACGCCTGCGAACCCATTTTAGACAAAACCTATTTTGCCCTTTTATTCAAATTCATCAATCCACCTAAAAATATGCACGCAGCATGTTCAACAAACCAATAACACATAAAATTTGATTCAAGATTGCAACAGAAAATGCAATGAAGTTAACAAAGGAGCTAAAAAACATTGACTCATCTCGCAGGTTGGAGATGGAAGCACTTACCAGAGATTTCGCGTTTTTCTTGACTGTAACCTCGCAAAGTGTGGATGCCAAGAATCTGAAATATTTTGCCAAGATTTTTAGGGCACTTTCGATTGGGAATTTGGCACTTGTAATACGAGAGAGAGAGAGCTGATGAAATCAGGGATTTGGCATTAGAAATTAGGAGCGAATTTCAAGTCTATGAGTGAAAGAGGGAAATGAAAGATAAAAAGAGGGAAAGTGAGAGAGGGAAAGTGAGCGAATTTTTTATACACAAAATTTTTACATTTGTCTGTTATTTTGAAATGATAAATTTGAACATTGAGAAATATTATTAAAATTATGGTTTGACTTCTCAATTAATAATATAGTTGACAGTATAATAAAAAACCCTCAAATATATTATTTAATGATCATAATTAAAATTATATTATTTAACAGTGACTTTTTTTTTCATATTCCTAATTTATAAGTTTTTTAAATAAATATTTATTCATTTCTTTAAATTTCAAATATTATATTATTTATTTAATTTTTTTTTCAAAAATTATATTTCACTAAAATTAAAATTTATTTTTTATTTCATAAATAAATAACATTTTTAAATTTTTATATATTTTTACATTTTATGAATTAATAAAAATTAAATAATAATTCTTTTCTAAAATGTTGCACAAAAAATAAACTTTTAGTAGCATTATAAATAAATAAATAAAAATGCTACAATGTAGTGCTACTAAATATGTTATTTATTGTAGTGAGAGTTAGGGATTTTAAGAGATTTTAGAGAGTTAAGTAGTATTTATCTTTTGCCATGAATGTATATGTGTGTGTTGAGACAAGTAATTTTTAAAATTGTAAAAAAAAAATTAATGAATAGAGCTAATTTTCATTGTAGTGATAATGCAAAAGGTAAAGGTAATAAGAATAAAGAAAAAAATATATTGGGGTTGAAATGGATGGTGTAGGGGAAAGTTTTATTGGAGGAAAATGAAAAGTAATTCACTCTAGGTTTTTTTAAGGCATTTACTATTTTTTAAATAAAATATTATTTAAAATTTAGTCAAACACGGTCAATAAGAAAATTCTATCATAAAGTTTTTGATAGAATTAATTTCTATCACTAGTCTATCATCAATTATTGATAGACAAAAAATTTATCACAAGTACATCATTAAGTGTCTGATAGATCATAATTCTATCACAACTCCATTATCCTTTTATGATATAATGATTTTTGTCATAAAGTGTCAGTCATCTATTCTCATTTTTCTTGTAGTGATAGGTGGTTGTGTTCTGGATCCTCCATTGCGAATAAACTTCATTCTTCCAGATCAACCTGATTGTTTTCTTCACTTGTCTATCAGTGAACTTACTCTGATACCAATTGTGAGTTCTAGAAGTACGCAATTATAAGAAATGTAATAGTAAACAATAAAGTAAATTAGCACAGGAGAATTTTTACGTGGTTCGGTTATAAAACCTACATCCACGGACAGCTATAGAGCTGCAATTCACTAAGTTCTTGTTTGTATAATCTTTAGAACCTTTTACAGTGCTGACTCACTCTCACACACTGACCTAATCTTTGTAAAACAAAATCCCGCCAAGATCTTAAACTCTAGTGACACTGCCTACTCTCTGTCATAGATAACTTAATAACACACTGTTAAGTTATACACAACAACGACGTCTAACGTTGAATTACATAAACATTTAACTCGCAAGTTATCCCAAGTGTCTACTAACTCACACAGACTTAATCAACAATTCCTGCACGATTTCTATCTCTCATATATGAATCAAAGACTCATAAAATCAAATCAAAGAAGCATTCCTATTTGCATTGAAGCTCTCCTTTTTAATTCTTGGAATGCTGAAACCTAAACTCACACAACACACCACATAATCAGCATACTCAGTTATGTAAAAATAACTTTGCATATATAGTGGTATGTCTAGACGAAATCTTCATAGAATATTGTAAAGATTCCAATCAAAATCATATTAGGATATGGAGAAATATAATAGGAAATGTTATAATTAAACTCCTAAAGGAATTAGGAAACAAATAAATATTCTCCTCTTATAATTAGGATACAAGATACTATATCCTAATCTAAGAAGATATTTATTATAAATCAAATACTTCCTAGAAAAATACTTCTAGAAACAGTAAAATAAGAAACAAAATCATATTCTAGTTTTATCACAAGTTGTATAAAATAACATGTGCATGGCACATGCACGTTGACACCAACAAATATACTATAATTAAAACTAAAATAAAATAGATTAGCTACTGCTCAAAGAGATTACAAAGATGGTAACAAAAGGTGAAATTGAAAACCTTCAATTGGCTATCTCAAAGTCTTTAAAATCTAATCCTATACTCTTCCAAAACCATCATTTCTTTCCATGTCTCTTCACCTTCACTATTTTTTTGAGTTGCAAATATAGCAATAGAAAAATATCACAAAAAATGCACAAACTGGAAAAAAAATTAGTAGAAAATTAAGTAAGGGAAAAAATACTTTCATATAGTATTTTCTTAATAATAACCGATTAGAAATACAAATTACCAACATAACTTCTTGGGCTACTTCAAAATCACCTTCTTAACCTACAACAAATCAAACAATAATAAAGCAAATACATAGAGAAAATAGTCTGAACCAAAGTGTCATGTTGAAGGCAGAAAGTCTGATTTTGACAAGTACACAACTAGATTTGTTGCAAAGTTCTCATTACCGTACATATCTTTGGGTACCTATTCATTATTCGAGTCAGCTCACCCCTTAAAACCACTAAATTTATCAATCAATAACTTTCACACAAAAGCCCTAAAAAATACAACACATACAACTTCTTATTAAACCATGCTAAAACCTTAAAAATCACCAGTTACACAAAAATTGAGCAAAAATAAGAGAAGAGTATGCTTATATGAACTTGAGAGTGAGACTAAGAGAGTAAAAAGGCCAATGGTTGAAAAAGAATGGCATGCACATTGAGAGACATGGAGATGAGATAGATGACTTAAAATTGACCTGAGATCACTTCAAAATGGAAGAAGAAAAGACGATTGCTTCAAAGACCTTGATTTGTGATTTGGAGATGAAATTAGGTTAGGGCATACAAGTGAGATTTAAGAGTGAGTAACGGAGATGAAGAGTTAGAGAGTGGAAAAATTAGGGCCAGTTAAGTGTTTGAGTCTTTCCTTTTTATTTGTTTATTTTTCTATTACTTGATTATTATACTTGTTAGTTGTTAATATCGTGACATAAAATTTTTGCACAGACTCTAAAAGAGTGACACCTATTCGATTACCTGGGTTTAATTGGACTATAGATGTCAGTTTCCTACAAACTGTCAAAAACAAAGTGACACTTATACTAATTTTTCTTGTATTATGGGGATATAAGAGAAATTAATATGTGATGAATATAAAGATCTCAAAAATAAATGTGTACTGACCAGGGTTAATATGAGAGGGAATAAATAGATCTATAACAAATTACCAATGTTGCAATGACTCCAAGTTAAGTGCCAAGGGGAACCGGGTAGCACGCAACAGAAATGTGAAGAAGAATTAATACGCAAATAGTTGAAGCAAATATCAATATGTGTGGTGAAATTAAGAACAACATGCAATCATTGGTGGATGGACAAAGTGACTACGAATAAATAATCACATAAACACATAAGATCATAGAGGAGTTAGAAAATGTGCTAACGAACAAGGCAAAGGTGGATAAACCAAAGCCTATATCAAAGGGTATGTGAAAACACCTGAACATGTACATGAAAGACACAGTGACAAGTTAGGTGGAAATGACATTGAGGGAGAACATAAGGTAGAAAATAGTGCCAATAAAGGAATGGTAGATTCCAAATCACATGTACGAGTAACAATTGCAGAAGCAGTGGCAACAAAAGTTTAAGCACAAGAAGTTACCAATCCCAAGGGTACAGAACAATACATATAGAAGAGAAGGAAGAAGTTGATGAAACAATGAAAATAAAAACAAGAGGGACAACACATTGAGAACTTAAATGAGGATGTTCAAAAGAGTTATACTAATGAGTTGGTGAACTACGTCAAGATTAAGGAGCTGGAAAATGCAGTTTTGCTTGAAGACAATGTAAAAGTGATTACAATACGGAACTTAGATGAGCCATTAGGAGATAATTTAATTTGAAGATTTGATAGATGACCCAACCAAAAATAAAGGCTTAATTTCTGGTCATGTATAGTTTACAACTTGTATGTTAGTCAAATTTAATAAGTGCATAAATGGATTATCATGTAAGGCTGACAATGGAAAAAGTCAGTTCGATACATGGATATTCATCAACAGAGAAGACCTACTCTATGCAGATGCGTAAAAAGTAATTGGTAGGAAAGCACTTTGTGCATAAGGGGAGTCCATTGGTTTGATTATCCAATAGTAGGGGAAAGTAGAGATGGCAAAAAGATCTGCTGGGTCTGAGCCTCGTCGTGACCCATGCTTTAGGGGTTGACATTGACCCATTCCTTTTAAGTTTAGGGGTGAGTCTAGATCTTGAACTGGGCTAGCCCATCCAGGGCGGGTCTCGGTCCTGGTCCGGGTTCGGCCTCTTATAACTGTTGCCCCACCCCGCCCCGAAGGATATAATGGTATCTTTGCAAAGTTCTTAAATTTTGGGACTGTTATGTAATTTTAAGATTATATTTGCTAAACTTCTCATATATATGAATTCCTTATAATTTTACAATACAAAAACTTTGAAAAAAGTCACATTTTAATTAATAATTATGAATCTTTTAGTATATTAACGTCAATTTAGTCATGTTATAATGATAAAATAAAATATGTGTATTTTATAAAAATTAAATTTGCATAATATATACCGTCTTGATATAGATTACTGGTACTAATTAAATTCTTGCAATATTAACAAGGTTGTTTTTAAAATGTATACATCTAAGATAATCAATATATTATTTTCTAAATATGTAAATAGAAATATGATAAGAATAATCTTATAACCTTAAACATGTGATATATCATCATTTAAATTAATTAATTAAATTATTAATGTTATTTATATTTATGTAATATTAATTAATTGGTATATGTCAATCATATTTTTGTTATTAGATTGAAATTAAATCAACATGCTACTATAAAATTATTTAATTATGTTATAAATTATTTGAAAAATTATCAATTAACTAGTTTATAAGTAATAATACACTTTCAACATTATTACTAATAGAGTATATAATATTATTAGTAAGCCTTAGGGGTGGGTCTTGACCCGTGCTTTAGGGCCGGGTGTTGACCGGTTCTTTTTAAGTTTAAGGGTGAGTTTGGATCTTGAAGTGGGCTATCCCGTCCGGGGCAGGTTTGGGTCTGGGTCTAGCCCCTCAGATTCGTTGCCCTATCCTGGCCCGAAGGGTATAATGGTATCTTTGCAAAGTTCTTAAATTTTGGGACTGTTAGGTAATTTTTAATGTTATATTTGTTAAACTTCTCATTTATATGAATTCTTTATAATTTTACAAATAATACAAAAACTTTGACAAAAGTCACATTTTAATTAATAATTATGAATCTTTTAATATATTAACATTAATTTAGTCATGTTACAACAACAAAATAAAATATATGTATTTTATAAAAATTAAATTTGCATAATATATACCGTCTTGATATAGATTACTAGTACTAATTAAATTATTGTAATATTAACAAAATTGTTTTCAAAATGTATACCTCTAACATAACCAATATATTTTTTTCTAAATATGCAAATAAAAATATAATAAGAATAATCTTATAATCTTAAACATATGATTTATCATTTAAATTAATTTTTTAAATTATTAACGTTATCTATATATATGTAACATTAATTAATTGATATATGTCAATCATATTTTTGTTATTAGATTGAAATTAAATCAACATGCTACTATAAAATTATTAATTATATTATAAATTATTTGATAAATTGTCAATTAACTAGTTTATAAGTAAAAATACACTTTGCACATTATTACTAATGGAGTATGTAAAATTATTGCCAATAAAGTCAAATAGTAATTAGTGGTCATTATTTTTTTTAGGTGAAATAACTAATTTGTACAATCACCGTTTAGCTTGCACAGTATCAATATAAATGAAGACTTATATAAACTTTATAAGTAATACATTTTTTTATCTAATATAAATTAATTTTATTTCTATTTGAGTTTAAGTACAATCACTATTTAACTTGCATAATGTCAATATAAATGAAAATTTATATAAACTTTATGAGTTATGAATTTTTCTTTTATCTAATGGAAATTAACTTTATTTCTTTTGAGTTTTAATAATTGTTTTATGTCCATAATTGATAACTGCTCAAGGAAGGTGTGGGTATACATCTTGAAGTTGAAAAAAGATGGTTGAAGGCCAAATAGGTGAAAAAGTTCAAAAGCTTGGAACTTATAATGATTTGTAACAATGAGGGAGTGGTGAGGCACAAAACGGTGCCCGGTACACTGCAGCAAAATGGCTTAGCTGAAATGATGAATAGAATGCTTTTTGAGAGGGTGGGATGCGTGTTGTTGAGCATTGGGTTGTCTAAGAAATTTTGGGGAGAAGCAATCAACACAGTAGTATACTCAATTAAGAGGTGCCCATCAGCGGCTATTGGTTTCAAGATGCCTGAAAAAGTGTTGATAGGTTCACCTCCGAGCTATAGTCATTTGAGGGTGTTTGGTTGTGTGGCGTATGCACATATCAAACAAGATAAGCTTGAGCCAAGGGCAAGGAAATGCATGTTTGTCGACTATCCAGAAGTGTGAAGGAGTACAGATTGTGGTGCCAGGAGTTGAATGTTTCAAAGTGTTTCAGAAGCAGAGATGTCACTTTTAGAGAATCTAAGTTCTATTTTAAGGGCTATTCAAAACCTCAGTCAATACCTAGTGATGTTGCTACTGATGCAAATAGTGTTAGGACTAAGGTGGAGCTTCATGAGGCTAGTGATTCTCAAAAGGAAGGGGCAGGTGAAATGAACGAACATGATGACATTGAAGAAGTCTTTGATGGGTCTGACGACTTGAAAAACTATCAACTAGCAAGAGATCGTGCTAGTAGGACAGTGATACCACCGATGAGGTATAGATATGTTTATCTTATAGCTTTTGCATTATCAATATCGGAGAAGATTGATGGTAATGAGCATAGAAGCTATAAGGAAGCGATGGCTTGTGGAGATAAGAATCATTGGAAACAAGCAATGATGGAAGAAATGGATTCATTGAATAAGAATCGTACCTGGATATTGGTTGATAACAATACTAGACATAAGGTAGTAAGTTGCAAATAGGTTTTCAAACGAAAAGATGATGCTCATGGGGAAGAAAAGCCTAGGTACAAGGCTAGGCTGGTGGCGAAAGGATTGACGCAAAAGGATGGCATTATTGATTTCAATGAGGTTTTCTCTCCAGTCGTAAAACACATGTTGATTAGAGTACTACTGGCTATAGTAAACCAGTTTGATATGGAAGAGCAAATAAATGTCAAAACTGCATTCTTTCATGGTAATTTGGAGGAGAGGATTATGATGGTACAATCGGAGGGTTTTGTGAAAGTAGGAAGTGAAGACAAGGTGTGTTTGTTAAAGAAATCCTTATATGGTCTCAAGCAATCACCAAGGCAATGGTATTTGAAGTTTGATGATTTCATGATCAAACATGGGTATACTAGAAGTAAATATGATAGTTGCATTTACGTTAAATGGTTGAAAAAAAGAGTTGGGATTTTATTGTTGTTGCATGTCGATGACATGTTGATTGCATCGAGGAGCATGGAAGAAATCCAGAAACTGAAAGTACAACTGAATAAGGAATTTGAGATGAAAGATTTGGGTTGTGCTAAAAAGATCTTAGGAATGAAGATTAGTAGAGATAGAGATAGAGGATTGTTATTTATGTCTAAGGTGGCCACACTCTCAAGATGCTTTAGAAGTTCAACATGGCTGGTGCAAAGAAGGTGTAGACCCTTTGGCAGCTCACTTTAAACTTTCGTCGACGCTGTCTCCAACCATGGATGTTGAGAAAATGGAGATGGTCAAAATTCCTTATGTGATGCTATTGGAATTTCTCCATGGTTTGTACAAGACCAGACTTGGCATATGTAGCTAGCTTGGTAAGTCGTTTCATGACAAATCTAGGTACACATCATTGAGAAGCTGTTAAATATCGCAAGGGTACTTCAAGCTAAAGGTTAATCTATGAAAGGAGCAAGGATATGGATGAAAAGCTGATGGGTTATGTGGATGCAGATTTTGCGGGTGATCTTGATAAAAAAAGGTCGTTAACCGCTTATGTGTTCACATTGTTTGGTTGCATCGTCAGTTGGAAAGCCAATTTGCAATCAGTTGTGGCTCTTTTGACAACTGAGGCAAAATATATTACTACTACAGAGGCTGTGAAAAAAGCATTGTGGCTACAAGGGCTTGTTGTTGAGTTTGGTTAAAACGAGACAAGGTAAAAGTGTTTTGTGATAACCAAAGTGCAATACATTTGATCAAAAATAAAATGCATCATGAGAGAACCAAAAATATAGACATCAAGTTGCATTTTGTCAGTGGTGTCATTATTGAAAGGAAGGTTTTAGTGGTTAAAATTCATATTGAAAGAAATTCGACAGATATGATCACTAAGCCCATTACGAGTGTCAAGTTCAACACTTGTTTGGATCTGATACTAGTACAGATGAACCGTTTTAACTTGAAGATAGTCGTGGCTGGAATCTACTATGGTGTTTTACAGTATAGAAACACAAGTTTGATCCAAGGTGGAGATTTGTGAAGTCTTTGGCTCAACTTGTATAGCGTAGGCAAAGAAGTCACGCAGGCACGTAACTAAAGTGGCGCCAAAGCTCCAAGTGCGCATTAGATGTAGCGTTAGACATGCAGAGATAGAAGGTTGATGCACCCGCGCGAAGCTCATAGTTTAGGAGCGTTGATTGGTGCAGGAGTGCGAGTAACTTGGCACAATAGGGCAGATTCTAGGTTTGCGAATACATCGGGACAGAGAGTTGGTGCAAGGGGGCGGGTACTTTAACGCAAGAGCGTGAGTCTTTTTCCTAGTCAGAACGGGATTACTTGTTACGCAAGAAATTGGCCTATAAGCCTTGGACTATAAAATAAGGGACGTGTTTTTAGTATAAAAGAAGTTTTGATAGAGCAACAAAAGAGAGAAAAAGAAGAGAGTTAGGGTTTAGAGAGATTTAGAGTTTCTTGGAGAGAAAGAAACTAAATTTCTTCTAATTGTCCCTTGTAAATACTCTTTATCTCTTTATTTTTCACCATAGTGGTTTGATTATCACCAGCAACTGAACGTAGGATCACATATTGTGGTCCGAATCAGTATAAATCCTTATGTTTTTATGTTTTCTTTGTTTTACTTT